>JANCMA020282626.1:0-12290 GCA_024336925.2 Zoanthus solanderi | reverse complement strand
AGTGTTGGAAACAAAAGCGTGGGTTAAGAATTTAACCCTGGGTTAGCGCTAATCGGCTTTTGAACAACTGGGCCCAGAATAATAAATTTGTTGGGCATATATCTCGAGTCTTGTCTTCGATTCACTTAGAGGACCGCGTAGAGCCAAAAGTCGGTGATTTGTGGGTGTTCTTTGAATACAAAATAAAAAGCAACTTTTTGCAATGAGTTTTTTGTGATAATCTGATTATCAAATCAAGTACGTAATCTTATTATAGGCCAAGATGAGTGTAGCTATTTCTTCACTTCAGTGAGCTGTCAGCCCCTCTTTTCGCGCTCTAATACAAAAGAAATAAATGCTCGATCAACTCAAGACCTATATATACTTTTTATGTCTCAATAAGGATTTCAATCTGATTACATACTGCAATTTGTTGTCAGACGTTTATGAAAACAGAAGAAAAAATGGCTTCATGCACATGCTGTTTCTACAAATTCATGAAAAATAACCAAGGCCCTTTTATGAGTTGACTGCCACACGCAGCCGGTGCTTATCTCCAGTTTCCGTAGTGTTAAGCGGATGAGAGTCTTTGACTCCCTTCCCGGAAGTGACACTAATCCATCGCAGGTTAGTTAGGTTAGTTTTACTTACCCCACAGGGATGGAAAACTGGATCAGTTTTGGATAAAATTAAGGTCACACAACTGGATGTTTATATCTCGGCAGAGATCTTACCAACTGCACTAGCTACGCCTGCGTGTGAATTTTTGAAGAATGAACTAAAAAATTAAATGCTTTGCAGTCCATATTGATTTTCGACCACCTAGTGTCCTGGATCTAATTATTAAAACTTGGTTGAAACATTTTGATAATTTCCCTAACGGCGTAAGTAGTAAAGTTTGATGTTTCGAATGTGAGCCCATGTATATGAGTTGCACTGACGAAGCCGGCCAACGCTCGAAAACGTCTATTCTATTCACGGTGATGATTAAAGCATTTCAACCTCTTTTGCTTTTAGACTGTGCGCTGTACCAGTATAGAAATATTATCTTGTGCATGCGCCAAGTTCTTGTCAAATAGACTGCGTACTTTCTAAAGCAAGTTTTGCAAACTTACATTTTTCGAGCTAAACGGATCTTCTTGACGCCGATTTTCAACTTAAGAACCAATCAGTGTGTAGCTCTCGTCTTACGAGGCCGGGATAAATAAACATTTCGGTCCTTTCCTAATATAGAAATCAAAGCCATATTTAGTAATATGAAAGTCAAAACAAAACCGAGTTTAAATTCAAATGGCTTCTGATGTTCAACTTGTCATTTTTCCTTTTCTCCAATGCGACTTTAACTAAATTGCGGGATAACACGTGATCACTTGAAATATTTGACCATAGCCGTAACGAAAGCGCAAAACAAACTTTTCGAGCGCCAACCCTTTGCCAGAGCAACGCTTGAAATGATAAGGGTAGCTTTGTGTTTTCCTTATATACGGCCGGCCATGAATAAACTATTCAACTTGGATTTGATTTAACATGTTTTGCTTGCCCGTCGATGCGGTTATTTTAAAAGAGTTATTTAAAGAAAATATTTAACAAACATGAATAACACTGTTGGCTTGAAAAAAAGAAACTACTTGTCAGCCTTGCTTTTGAGGCAGCTGTTCATGGCTGCCTCCAAAATTTATATTTTACATTAAAAAGTATATAACCGGGATTGCAGTCTCTACCGATGGCCATTCAGTATATTGGATACGAGATAACATACGTCTTGGCAGGACTTCTAATTATTTCTTACTTTATACACTTCTAGAAACAAGAAGAGATTGCACAGAGGAGTTAAAGCTGTCAAAAATGAGGGGAATATTTTCCCCTTTTGTGACTTTAGTATAGGTAATTATACACAACTCTTCTCGTTCAATTAGGAATTAATTGCACGTAGGCTGAGTGCAATTAATTTGAGCTTTTTCTGAAAAACTCACGAGTGAAATTAATTCCAAATTGAACGAGAAAAGTCGTATGATTACTTAATAATCAAAAGAAGAGCAAAATCAATTAAATTGGCAATTAAACAAGTATAGATAGCACAAACGTGCTAGTAGCTAACTTGACGCAACTATGTTGGGTACGTTGGTAGGGGGCCTTATCCCTTTAAACTACCATAAAAAATGGTGAGCCTGATTGCTAGCAGCCATGGATAGCTGTTTCATGCTATGCAATACTTTTGAGGAGTTAAAAAGGCTGAAACAGCTGTCCATGACTGCTAGCAATCAGGCTCACTATTTCTATGGTAGTTTAAAGGGGTAAAGCCCGCTATCAACGTGGCCATAGTGCCCAATATAGTGGCTTCAAGTTAGCTTATACTAGCACATTTGTGCTATCTATACTCGAGCTCATCTTTATAGCCACATCCCACAAGCATTGCGCTTTTCTATCAGTACTGGCTATTAAACGCATCAGAGTGCCATTTCCAATGACCTGTTCTCTCGGTTGTAGCTTCATAGCACCGTTGATTAAAACACTGCACCGGTATCACAGAGATCACAGGTTTGAAACTCGTTAAGACCTGGAAAGAATGTTTTTTTTTTAGATTTCTCTTGCACAATTGCTTAAACTGCGTTCATAACCGCCACAATCTTTTATAACGTCATTGTTTACACCGCGGTACAAACTCAGTCTCAATAATCGTAACTGAGACGATCGTTTATAAGGTCATTGTTTACACCATGGTACACTGAGCTAAACATCATTACACAAACACAAAATTAGACATTTTACTGTATGTGGTCATGTTCTTAGGGAGAATAAGGCACCTATGTTCAAATTATCAGGAAAAACTTGAACTACAATTTGAGAATCGCTTAAAAGCTTAATCCCAATAAAAGTCAAAGATAAGCAGATAAATGAAACACACTCAATATTACTATATGTAAGTTTACCACCTGTGCTAAAGATTTTAACATGAATTGTGGCAGACAGGAAGTTGTAAAAACTTGAATGTTTCAGTGCGGACCAAAGAAACCTCCCCGAAGTTTTGCGGTTTTCACGAGAAGATTTTTCTCCCGCCCTCATCACTCGAGAACAGCTGTTAACACGGAGTAAAGCTCCGCCCATAGTTTGTTATCAGCTTTTATTGCCTGAGGTGAGAACAATATAATTAACAGATTGCTCCATTGTTGAAACTATTGTAGAAAAACGGCCACAATTTAAGATAATTTGGGACCAAATTAATATTAGGTAATCGCTAATGTTTCCTTTCTTCTGGGTTTTTGCTTTAAAACGTGAAAAACTGACAATGGCAATAAACAAATTTTCGTGATCAGATTCATGCCTTGATTGCGCTTTGGTTACAGAAAGAGCTAGTTAGAGC
The DNA here is from genome assembly GCA_024336925.2 of Zoanthus solanderi. NCBI lineage: Eukaryota > Metazoa > Cnidaria > Anthozoa > Zoantharia > Zoanthidae > Zoanthus > Zoanthus solanderi. The sequence continues at coordinate 8,950 of JANCMA020282626.1, read as the reverse complement.
GTTTCTCTACCATAAGGAAATTGTTAAAGTAATGTAAAATGCTGAGAATTCCTTCAACGTTTTTTATTACTTCTGTGTCTTTTATCACCAGTTTATAAAAGTAAAGACTTGTTTACAACTTTAGAAGTAAAAAGCAAAACTGGGCCGGAATGTCACCGAGGTTTTTCTTCACATGGAAAAACGGTTACCTACAGTAAAATTAGGAAATCATATCAGTTAATTATGATGCTTGAAAACCTTTCAACAAAAACCTTTGTCAGATTCTCAAACAGTTACTATAAAGCTTTTTTAATGGATTTTCGTTTCATCTGAGAGGATATAGGTAACCTCAAATCACAATTAAAACAGAACGGACTGACAACACTTTAGTAGTACTGACTGAATTGGTTTGCTATGAGCTGTGTTTTAAATTTTAGGTTTTTACTGGACAGAGATGAACGAAGAAAGCTGTTGTGTGTCTGCTTAATTAAAGCCAGATTGCAGCCTAAAAGTTGAAGCTCGTTAAGCCTAGGGAAATGCTATGTTTTGGTCAACAACAAAAAAACACTTTTTACAAAAATGTCGTTGCAGCGCTTAACAAAATTATCGCTTTTAACGGAAAAGCGGTCACTTAAAATCTATAAAGGTCTAGCTATTTAATAAGACCAATTTTTTCTGCTTATTTCAGGTTAAAACAAATGGTTTTACAAAACTAACCAACGCAAACTTTTTACCAAAATAAAAATTCTACACAAATTCTGTTTCAAGTAGTTTAGGAATTTCTAAGCCATTTCTTTTTGCCCTTCTGGCAAAAAACAATCACTTAAAGCCCCAGCAGGGGGTATGAGAGTCGTTCATGTTGTAAGCCCCAGCAGGGGGTATGAGAGTCGTTCATGTTGTAAATACCAAATTCTCACGCAAAATTTTGTTAGCAGAGAAAGAACTCGTTTATGGTCCGACAAATTAGAAACCTTTAGTTCAAAGTGTCTGTTAGTGCTTTCGTAGCGGTCGTATTCAAGTGGAGGTTTGACATTTCAAGTCACTAACTAAAACCCAAGATATATGGGCATGTAATGATTATTTCTTGTTTTTTTTTCCAGGGTCAGGTTTAGACTTAATGGTGACATGTGACACTAGGTTACAGGCGAAAAACTGTGTATCAGTTTTCAAGCTAAAACCTTTCTCCACCAACGGATTAACCTAGAAAACCATTTTCTGATTGACTTTTGTTTTTCTCGGAAGAAGAGAAAGCAAGATAAACTTGATTTTGATTTACGTAACTTCATGCGGGCTAAATTTTTAAATACAACTTTCTTTTTCACCGTAACTTGTTCAAAATCAATTAAACTAGCTAATAACTTGGTAATGAATAGTTTAATAATTAACAAATAGAATTCAACTAAATTATAGCTCATTACATTTAACAAGTTACTTAAAGTACATGAGTTTTTAAAGAAGATTGTCCAATCGAGGGACAACTCTCCCAAACAACGAAAAAAATGTAACTCGAAAATTTTGCGACCTTTGTCATTTTCTATTTATGTCATGCGCATAGCTTGTACGTATGCATTGAATGTAGGCCTCTCGAAAACTCAGCTGCGAGTCAGGAAATGTCAAATTAACACATAAAACCTGTAAGAAAATATAATAATCTGTCAACAACAAACGATATATGTCTTGATATAATAATGTACCTCTTGAAAACAACACTCGAAGCTATATCAGTTATCAACAGCACAAATCATTTACTAAGTTTTTCTTTTTATGAGTAAACAAGCAGTCGTTGAGCTTAGCCTTAGTACAAAACATTTATGGTGTCTGTATGATGAATGGTTGTAAGAACTTTGAGTTTGACTGAGAAACCCCAAAATTTAAGACTGATGCAAACGCAAAGAACATTTACTTTACACTGATAATAATTTATTGTTAAAATGCAAAATATAAGCAAAATATAAGCAAAACAAGAGAAACGTACATCATAGCGTTCTCGCAAGGGTCCTGAATGTTGATACACAATATGGGTTATGTAATGATATTTTTATACATTTTGAGAAAACACTAAATTATTGTATTTTGGTCGCAGTGGGAGCACTGAACTTCTTCTTTCTTTGTACAGCAAACAAACTAAAGTGTATGTTACCACTTCCTTAGAGAATAAGAACATTTAAAATTGATATCTTCTAAATCTGTAAGGAGGACAACCGCCATTTTCAATCATGGGGAAAAAAGATGGTTTGAGTTAATAAAGCAAATACCAATTTACTATTTTAAAAACTGTTTTACTTTTGACGACTATAAGCTCAAACTTCTAAAATATTTTACTACAAAAATTACATAAACACTGTTGTTTGAACTGTAAAATTCTATTATATTTAGTATATTTGTGTTGCAAAGCATAATTTTAGATTAACTAGCGTTAGTTTTGTAAGTTACATTCTTCCAAAATCATTAATATAGCAAGGTTAGTGTTTTTAGCTCAAATACATATCAAATTCATTTCTGTCTAAATCGTCACATAAAAGATCTGAAAGTTGTTCAAACATGTGTCCTCGTTCATCTTGCCTTATTTTAGGATGTTCAATAATTGTACAGGTATTTCCCATTCCCTCGTAAGGGGCTTTTGATGGGTACGAAGCGAGACGACAATAGTTTTGTGTTTGCATAGTTGGAGTATTTTGGTAAGCTCTCTCTCCGTGATATGAAAAATTATTGGGACGCGGTCTTTCTCGTACAGTTTGCGCGAGAAAATTTTTTTCCGACCTCTCAAGTCTGCAGCTGCTATATGCCGAGCTGTGAGCCGAAACAACGACTGTCGAATCTTGACGCAATGAGGAGTCTTCACGATTCGTTGATGGCCCAGATGAAAAACGACAACTTGAGTTCGGCGGTGGAGAAAAATGCGCCTGGCTTTGGTACAATTGGGGGGTATAGTTTTCGCTTTCAGAATAAACGGGCCTCAGACACTCATATGGTTGCAACCTGGAATCAGGAGGATTTGGGTAGGATAAAGGCTGATTGAAAAGCGGTTCGTTCTCTGAGGAATTGTAAAAGGAAGAAGCACTGTACCGATCGCGTGAACTTAAATTATTGTCAGCTGTCGAGCTTGACTCTGGTGTAGGTGGAAAATAGAAAACTTCTTGTGTGATCGGTGAACCGTTTTGTCCCACGAAACTTGGTCCGACGTAGTTCGAAGGCATTCTTTGATTGAAGCGTCTTTCCCGTGTTCTTCTACGTGGTGTATACCTGTAGTTAGGGTACTTTTTCATGTGAATTATTCGCAATCTCTCGGCTTTTTCGACAAAGGGTCGCTTGTCTTTGGTCGTCAACTCATTCCACGCTTTTCCAAGCATTTTACTGATCTCGGCATTGTGGAGTTTGGGATTCTCCTCCGCAAACTTACGCCGCATAACCTTTGCCCAAATCATAAAGGAGTTCATTGGTCTCTTCACATGTACATCGTCTTCGTCCTCATACTGAGATTGATAAACTCTCATATTTACTTGCATTTGGGGCCATTGGCATTCAACTTGCTCGGGCTCACCGTACCACATTTCCTGGGAATTTCGTCAATCTGCTTGTATAATCTCTGTAAAGCTAAGCGTTTGAACGCTTAGGCTCAGGCTTGTATAACGTTAGAGTAAGATTGCCTTGGATAAATTTATGTATGTTATCTAATCGCTCTGTTTATACCTAGGGGGTCAGAGTGGAACGCGACGCCATCTAAAAACAGCCTGAGCCGCAATAACATAGTGTCAGCAGTTCTTCCCTGGATTAAAATTTTAAACTAGTGCAATCGCTTAGCCTCATAAAAAACGAACAATTATTTACTTGTAAGTAGTTAAAAAATTGCATCTGTTTATCTCAGAACTTGGCAAACTCTTTTTTGTTCTCAATTGTTCATTTTAGAAATAAGCCAAAGTAGTTTTATGGTTGAGCTGAAATGAAAACCCGACGCAATTCGCGTGATTGCATACCCCGCAAGGGTATTTTACCGCCTTTGCTGATTGCCATAAACAGGAAATACGGTTTCCGATCTTGGTCCACAAGCCTTGCTTCATATTCGTAAGCACTATACCGGTATTCAGTTTGAAAAGCGTGCTTCTTTAACTTGTTTTTTCCGCCGGTTATAGCTTTTAGGTGGCTATTTTAGATCCGGGGAAAGAATAAAGTGTTATCTTTTACCTTGCCGCAAAAATAAGTGCGTGGCTTGGTGGTTTGAATAAAATTCTTTCTTTAATTCGAAACAGCACACTGCAATCAACTTGACAGAGTAACGAGGGTCAATTTTGCGCATGTTAGTACCAATTTACATGTTCGACAATCAGTAATCCTTTTACATGCTACCAATTTCATTTAGTTAACTCCTTGTTGACTATATGTCGACAATTACTTTAGCTTAACCGCGCCTCTTGGTATCTATGGGCAGAGAATTGATACTTTTATACGAACAATTAAGTAATTTATTGTACAGTTGTTTCTGATCACTTTTGCTTAAAATCTGCAATAAGCTTGGTAATATCTGATGATTGATTGCTGAAATCACATCTGGTTTAGTAAATAATGAAATAGAAAAATGGTCGCTTACTCTGATGTCTCAGCGAGATTGGTTATTTCTGCTTGAGATGTGGGGTTTACCGTTAGAATAAGTGTTTAATGAGATCTTAATAAAAAATTACTATCTTGGACTTAATCCTCGCTCTATCGCTATTACTTCGGGCGCTCTCGGGTGTCATATAAGAGGAAGGAAATAAGAACTCCTACAGAGTCTATACCAAATCTCTTTGTTGTCCAGAAAAATATAAAGAATCTTTGGATAAAAAACATCATGAAATGTTTACTGAAACTGCATGAGTTACTTGGATTTTGAGAGCTTTTCGGAAAACCGAAAACGGAAGACTCATCTCAAGTAGGTGATGTGTTATCACTTCAAAGTAAAATAATCCCTTGGAAAAAGGCGAGTAAAATGCTTTTAACCAATCACCTGTCTAGCTTGTGTAAATTTTTGACGTCACAAACTTGGCAACGCACGTTTCCCGCCTTTTTCAACATAGAAGCAAGTGTTTCAACTAACAGTTTTGTTTGCGTATTTTTGAAGATTAAATTTCAAATTGTCGGCTATCAAAATGAAAACAGCATCCCGCCAAAAAAAAAGAAACATGACTCCCCAGAATACAACGCCCAATTAGACAGATTCAAATGATATAAATCATTTTGTTTTATTAGGTTCTTTCACTAATATCTTAAATAAGTGCTAAATAAACAAATTGTGAAATGCCAATAGGATGATGATGTTTATGATATTCTTGCTTGTGTTATGTAGAAATGTATCTATGCTTAGTTTTTGAAGCAATAACAGTGATAAACATAAAATGTGTAAGAAGTGCATGTTTAAGCTACGCATGTTTTAAGTGAGAGGGCATAAGTTATCCATTCATTTTCACGAAGCATCAGAAATATCAAAAAAAAAGCGTGCGTAGTGAAAAAACTAAAGTTAAGTAAAATATATAAAACTTAACCTTAATTCAACTTTGTCAGAAATAGGAGAAAGCATCGCATGCATATATTAAAAATTGATACCGACTTTGCGTATTACATGTGGCCCGCCGACGATCCGAAAAAGCCCATAATTTGTTTACTTCATGACTTATAAAAAGGCAAATCTGTATGTTTTTTCTGAAGATTCTTTTATTCATCTCTTAATTTAAGACCTTGAAACATAATTAAAAACTAAGCAAACACTGGTTATTTATAGATAGACTTGTTTATTTATCAACATTGCTCGGTTAAGCTCAAGGCAACATTACGAGCATTTACAGTGGCTCACTTTTAAAAGACCGACACTACAATACTTAATCACGTAACAGCAATGTTATGGTACCATGTGAAACATCAGTTACTGCTGAACAAGATGCAGTTGTTTTTTGGATGTAACAAGTTAACATGGAAACGAAAAAGCCTTGCAAAAACACCCCTTATTGTAACTTTAGTTACTCATCTCTCAATCAAAGGGCTCTTAGAGCCGGCTCATTCATCTCAATGGACAAAAATGTTAACAGTCTAATGATTAAATCATAATTTTTTCCAAATGTTTTAATATTAAAGAGTCTCCATTATAGACTGCTGTACGACTAGATATTTTGGTTTCATTGATCTAGGGTAAAATGGCGAGCACCGAAACCATTGTTTGACTGCATCATCGTATTAGAACTGGATGGTAATTGGACAGGTATAAAGCTGCACCTTGATAGTCGTGCAGAGGGATCGTATCATCACGCTTTAATAGACTTTTATAAGGGGCTCATTCAAAAACATTTTTATTTGTCTCTTGTTCTTCTTCTTCCTCGTCCTCATTCTCCTCATCATCTTCTTTTTCTTCTTCTTCTTCTTCTTCTTCTTCTTCTTCTTCTTCTTCTTCTTCTTCTTCTTCTTCTTCTTTTTCTTCTTCATCTTCTTCTTCTTCTTCTTCTTCTTCTCCTCTTCTTCTTCTTCTTCTTCTCTTCTTCTTCTTCTTCTTATTCGAACTTCAACTTTTTAACAAAATTAAAATCTAGCAAAGCTGGTTCGTTTTCCTATATCGGCTCCATCCGATCGCCATGACTTTCTCTTCTCTACGTGCATGAGCTTGCGTAGTGATCATACTTCGCAAGCCTACTAAAGATCGCGTTAATCCTCAATATTGCATCTGACGTGAGAAATCTCAAATATTTTTAATCACGACACATTCGAGTTTCATCCATTTTGAACTAAGACATTTATTGCCTCCTTTCAAGTTCGTTTTCAAGTCTATTAAACTGTACAGTTTTAATTCTCTAGCTGTGTCATTCAGCTTCCATGCTGAAAATTGAGCTACAAGTATGTAGAGTAGCGGGCGCTTTTTTTAGATTAGCCGGTAAAATGCGACGGTTGCCGCCGGGCTTATTTTTGACAACCCTGTAAGCATTCAAAAGTACATTAAGCAAATAAATATCTAAAATCGAAGTAACCACATTAAACCAATCACATTGAGGAGTTCAAAATAGCATTTACATGTAGCCAACAACCAGTATCTCTAATTGCTACATTCAGCTTAGCTTAAGAGTAAAGATAATTTAAAAATAAACCAATCCAATAACCAATGTTCAAAGTATAGTTACATTAAACCACAGGACCCGCAGAGTGTTTGGATTAGTGAAGAAGGATGAAGGAGGAGAAAGGGAGAGTAAAGGGGGCTGAAGCGTTCGCAAAAGACGGAGGGATATTTATGGAGGACCGGGTGATGCTGAAATCACAAAAAATGCACTAAAATTTTAAAGCATGGCTGAAGCCTCCCTCTTCCCAGTCCCTCCTCCATGAACCAACAGCAAGTATTTAAAGTATTTCCATTAAACCAAAAGACGTAAAACAAGCAGACTAGAAATACATTTAAGAAAAAGGACAAAATTTTAAAGAAGACAAGACATGTTTCGGTCATTCTCTGATCATCTTCAGTTGTGACTGGACTAATAACAAGTATTCAAAGTAGTTACTTTAACCATCAACAAGTATTCAAAGTAGTTAAATTAAGCTAACAAGTATTCAAATTAAGTACCAGTTACATTAAATCAATTATATGTATTTGTGGCCGAGTTTGGCCCAGTCCTTTGTTGATTTACCGCCGTTTGGTGTCACGTGAGTTTTTTTGTGTGTGTCTTCTGGCTAGAAGCGAACAGCAATGTTTGTTTGATTTGCATTTTATTACGGTAAATGCACAATTTTTATGGTTACTCAAAGAGGGAATCAGTAAAAACTAGTAGCGACGGTTACACCCTGCCATACCCTATTATTCACTACTATCTAGATTTAAATGTAATTGATATTTCCCCTTGACTGTTTGTTTCATTCCATTTAAAATGTACTTACATTCATGATCACGAGCAATAGAATACGTTGATAAATATACCACTATAAGTGTTGTTATCAAGTGCAAACTCTTTCTATTTCCAGTGGATTTATTCTAAATCAGTGCATGGCCTTTGAACTTTCATTTCAATAGCTTTAGGAACCTAGAAGCACCAATAGTATGCACTTCAAATATACGAATATAATTTATATTCCAGACATGTTTCGACACTGTTACAATGTCATCTTCAGTAGAATGTGAAATACAGTTACAGTTTCGATTATATAAAACCTATAAAATGATTGACAGCTACATGCTTAAAAATAATTGAACTGATGACAAGTTAATGTAAGTTAACTCACAACGCTAAAAGTAAGATAACTAGAAAAAAATAACTAGTAATCATCTAATAATGCGTTTCACGTTACGTTTACGTTAATTGAACTAGATAAAAGATATTTTAAAATGCTTTACTTGAACGTTAAGTTCGGTTTTTTCCCTAGTGATGTGAAAGCCTTCCTTTATTTTAAGTTTGAGAAAAGATTTGTCGGAATTGATAATTTTAAAGAAGCGTTAGTTTTGCAGTTAGAATTTTTCGTAAATGCTTAAAAATATGTGAGTTTTTATCAGAAGCCAAATGCTCCTTTATCCTTGTTGATAAGTGACGAGAGGTCTCGCCAACTTGTCGGGATCCACATCCCCCACAAGTAAATTTATAAAATTAAAAGACAGAGGATTTGAAAAAAGTTTTTTTTATTATTATTATTATTATTTTAAAAGAAGTGAAAACGAGTTTAATATTTAAATCTTTACAAAAACGTTTACTTAAGTTGTTTATTTTAGATTCAAAAACTTTAGAAAACTAACCACTGAAAGGAAGTTTAAAATAAGGAACATCTCCTAATTCAAGGGAATCGTTTGAGGTGGAGCCAGAAGAATGTTTGTCCTGTTTATTTTTGTCAAGATAGCGTTTGACAACATTATCAATGACAAAAGCCGGAAAAGAGTTACGTTTAAGAATGTTGATTAAGTTGGGTATACACTTTTGTTTTGTTCTTTGAATCAAAACTAATTTTTAGTAGTTTCCCGCCAAGTGAACTATCTACGCGCGCG
>JANCMA020282520.1:0-12290 GCA_024336925.2 Zoanthus solanderi | reverse complement strand
AAACACGACGTACAAACTAGTCGCGATTCACAAGCAAAATGCAATTCACTACAAAATTCAATTCACAAACCAGTCGCGATTCACAAACCAGTTGCGATTCACAAACCAGTCGCAATTCACAAAACAGTCGCAATTCACAAACCAGTCGCAATTCACTACAAAATCTTGCTTTACATTTACCAACAGAGATCGTTGCCGCGGTATGTGCAACTTAATGGGTGACGCAATGGGTGCTGGGATTGTATACCATCTATCACGTGACGATCTCTTTCCTACGGTTCCACAACGACGAGACGGAAGGCGTCCATCACAAAGACATATACTGCCATATTGGTGATAATCCTCAAGACGAGTCAGATGAAATGCTTAATGACACTGCAGAAAACAAACATCTCCACGAAACTGGTCTCTAGTAGCAAAAAAGTACAACAATAAAGTACAAAAGAATAAAACGTGGCTGAAATCAGCTTTTTCTTGAACCTGTGATTGGGTCAACTCAGAGTTTAAATGTTTAATCATTGCTTTAATCCTAAAAAATCTGGGCAATTTGGGGGCTCCATAACACTGGCGGGGAGGGGAGTTGTTTCAACCTCACGCACCCCGCATCCCTCCCCTTTTTTCTCTAACCACTAAGCTATGTGGATGAAACTTGGCATGGATATTCACCATCATCATACAAACATTTTTTAAAACATTATATTAGAAAAACTTACTATAAAAATTGAAACAACCCCTCAGCAACAGTTTGAACTTTGATTTGAAAAACCTGGCCAGCATTTTTTTTTCCTTCGATTTTTATTTTAATTAATCACTAAACAGAAAGAAAGTTTCAAATTCAAAAATTTAATGGTGAACTGAAAATGCATAAATAATACACCAAATGTAAAAGAATTAGGTGGGAAGTACAATATATCATGATCAGTTACAACAGAATGCGGGATTTTGACAGAACGACATGAAATTGACAATCTAAGAAATATTTTCCAATAGACTGGCCAGCCATTTAAGGATGAAATAGAAATCTAAACATTTGTAAGTTTAACTACGAATGGAAAAGTAAAAAGCAAGAACACTCCTCAGTAACGATAACCTGTAAATACAACGTGCGACAGCGCAAAATAGGGCAAGCATTGGTGGTGGATCGCGTGACGTACGGTACCAGAGACCGCTAAATTGTAGCCAAAGGATAAAACACAAGAATTGCCGTCTTTTTCCTACGCTTTTCTTCATTATTGTTTGTAAAAATATTGACAATTAAAACAATCCTTGATAATTAAAGCGGCGTAGTTTCGATTAAAAAAATCGGTTGATTCAAACCAATTTGTACTACATGACATGCTCAAAGTAAACAACAGACGGGGTGAGAGACAACGGAATTCCAAATTTTTGGTAAATTTGTACATTACTTGCATTACGTTATACTTTCCACAAATGTTTTTTCATAATTTTGCAACATACGTTCTCTCTTTGAAACTGTGCATTTGTTGTGCGAAAAGTTCCGCAGTGAAGAAAATTTTGAATTTCTCGGTGTGACTAAATCATGTTTCTCACTTTGTCTCTGAGTCAACCACTTGAAAAATCTCGTTTTGCAACACAACGTTGAGAAGTCGATAAACCAGTAAAAGAAATGATGAAAACTAGTCACAATCTACATTTGGATGTAAAAATTTCTGACTAGAACACGATATGTTGTGAATACGGCACTTGTGAAAAGAGGTGAATTTAGCTTTTAAACAGCCGCCATTAGACCAAACTGGTCATTGTACAATTTCGGGAAATACTTTCCAAAACGAAGAAATTAGAAGAAAAGAAATGCAGTACAGTTATCAGGAGAGACTACTTAACTCGTGCACAAATCTTAAAAGAAATCGATTTTTGAACCCGAAACCGAGTGGTCGCTTTTAAGGCGGACAGCGTCTTAAAAAGGTCTGTTCACGTTCTAATCTTGCGACAACTTCGTCCAGGTGCCGAGCTCGATGCATTCCAACGTGCAGTTATTTTATTTACTATTTTTCATTGTCGTCGGCGTTCATTCCTCATTGCTCAAAGTCTCTAATAATTAAGGCTGCTATCGGCGATGCCATCCAGAATGCTTAAGCTTTCTGTTGGAGCATGGTGTTAGGGGTTTAATTGCTCTATTATAGCACAACTTACTAGTCCAGAAATGTTTACTGGAAATGACTAGTTGAGTTCACTTTAAACCTTTAGGATTCGTGTAACCAAATATTTGGATCTGATTCTCTTTTCCACTTTTTCTCGCAGATGTATGCAGTCACTGCATTTCAATGAAATTGAATAAATTTCCAAGAATTCCTTTGTGATGAATTCCTGAAGACGGACAATAATAAGAAGAATGATTCATAACTTCTGCAATTTAGAATTTGTACATAATTTGATCCTAGAGCTAATTGTTAATGTATTTAGCATGGATTATATTCTTGGTCACGGTTTAGTTTATCAAACAGGATCCTAGTAACTAAATACCGTAGTAACTAAATACCGTAGTAACTAAATACCGTAGTAACTAAATACCGTAGTAATTAAATACCGTAGTAATTAAATACCGTATTAACTAAATACCGTAGGTGTTCACTTTTAAGCCGCCCCATCACCTGTCCCCCGCCTTTTTAAAAAGATAGCAGAACTGCTTCGTGAACGGTTTGTTTCGAAAAATATTTAGTTTTAAGCCTCATCCCCTTCTTTAGTAACAGAACTTTCTAAGCAACAAAAATGACTCGATTTCAAAAGAAAACAACCAACTGTTGTGTTTGATGCGGTTTAGTTGTGACTTGCTGTTTAGTTCTTAAATGTTTGTAAATTTTTGTGCGACGTAAATGTGAATTACTGTTTTTAGTTTTGGATGGCGAAAATTTTATTTCGCAATCCCCGATTCGGAATGCTGTTACTCTCCATACTCTGACATGTTACCCTGAAACAATGGTGCAGCTTATAAGTGAGTCACTGCGGTCTGTCAGTTATTGTTTCTTACTAATCATACTTCTGACTACTGCAACAACAGGCGAATCTTTTGTGATGTCATTTATTTGCATTTGGCTATGAACTGTGATCCACTTACCCAGCAAGACAAAATATTCTGAATATTGCAAGAACAGGATAACACTAAGCTCTCCAGCGATTTTGAGTCCGATATCTCAAATAATACGTATTTGGCGCAGCTTTGAGAACTCAAAATTTTACAGTGTTTACATAAGCTCATTAAGCGTTTTGCCACTCAGCCTAGAAGCAAGTTTTGAAAATTTTTAATTATAACTCAAAAGTTTACAACAGAACTAGCGAAACTATTTCTAAACAGTATTCCTTCATTCCCTACACAAAAATGATAACATTTTTGATGCTTAGAAAAACTTCCAAAACTTTCTTCTAGGTTGAGTGGCAAAACGCTTAATGAGCTCATATAAACACTGTAAAATTTTGAGTTTTCAAAGCTGTGCCAAATACGAATTATTTGAGATAACGGACTCAAAATCGCTGGAGAGCTTAGTGTTATCTTATTCTTCCAATATTCAGTATACTCTGATTTTTAGCCCAACCAGGTGTTGAAACTCCTGAAATCCCATATGCTAATGAGCTAAAAATGTAAACAAAGATTCGCCTACAGGCCCTTCTGTTTCACTGCAACGATCCAGGGTTGCCAAGGTCTGTGAATATTTCAAAGCGAATTAAAACAAAACAAGATAATGCAATGTTTATGTTCATCACCGTATGTAGAGTAAGGAGCTGTGTCGAGTGTTAGCTCGTTACCAAAACTGCTCTCAAAACGTTGGCTCCTTACACTACTTACCGATTGTGATGATCCTGAGTGTTTCAATCTTGGGTTTTCTAACTTTCACTTGACCTTGACGATATGCCAACTTTTGAAACGTTAGGTCCTTATCCCTACTTGCAATGATAACATTCAAAGATTTATTCGTGTGTTCTTTAAATTACAGTTGCTAACGCTTGAAATACGCGGGGTACTTAAATTAAGTTTAGGGTACCAAGGATCTTAAAATAGGTTCTTATATTTTTAACGAATATTAATTTATATACACAATACAATACTTTGGCTTAAATTTAAAAGAAAAAATGTTATCTCAAGTGACATTTAAATATAAACAGATAATGATTTTCATTTAGCAGTTAATGCTTATAGAGCAATTCAGCTGATAAGAACCTAACCTAATATTGTAGCCTGAATAGGTTTGTATGTGGAGGAGGCTTCAATTTAAAATTTTAGCCTAACAGTTTCTAGTCCAAGGCCCGGTTCCTCAAAACCCGATTAGTGCTAACCCAGGGTAAATTTTTTATTCCATGTTCCTGTTTCCTACCTTCTATAGCTTACTTTGGGCTTTAATTTTGGAGTTGACATGTTTATTTATTGGTAAAACTAAACAGTGTTTTGTAAGTATCACAAAGCTTTACTTATGAAAAAATTAGTCTTTGAATTTTGTCTTAATCCAGGATTAAGCTAATCGGAGTTTTGAGGAACTGGGCCCAGGTTCAACTTTGAGTTGACTTAATCCTAAGTTTTGTTTACTTCATCAATTTAAAAAAACAAACAATTCACTGAAAATTAGATCAACAAAAATTAGTCAGTTTTGCATCTAGTTAAAACATTTTATTAACATAGGTGAAAATGTCGCTCATCTTTTACCCCTCTCGGGAGAGTTGTCCAAAGCTGGTTAACTTTAACCCTGGGTTAAGCAACAATTCCAGCAGCTATTTCTTTTTTAAGAAAAGATGGACAAAATTTTCTTTAAGAATACTGTTTGGATTTTCAAACGAAAAAACTTGTTAATCCCCAAATTCTAACTCAAATCTTTTCCTGTAACGTTGCAAACAAGACCATCATCAATCCAATTTTAATCCGGGTTAACGGGGGTGGCCGGATTTACCCTAAGCTAACAGCAATCTCTCCGACGCCCACTCTCCATCTCGCTCGATTCAAGGCATCCTCCTCCAAACCAACACTCTTGTTCTCCTTCACCACTTGCGTCTTCCATCGGTTAAATATTTAACCCTGGGTTAGTGCTAATCGGCTTTTGAACAACTGGGCCCTGGTTATGAAGAAGACAAAGTATGGAGAATTGGTGCATTTTGTAAAGAATAATCAGGTTAAAGCCAGGATGCATGTATAGGGACATTTTCTCCTCAACGTCTTTTGTTTTGGAAGGTGCACCTTAAAATATATCCTGTACATTTTTGAACATCTCATGGTAAGATTTACTGAAAAGAATCGTTTGTCTTACAAATTGCAATTGACTGAAGTGCAATGTAATTTTTTTCTGACGTTAGCTGCAACTTTTGGTTTGAAAACGTTAGAAGGATAATTTGGCCTGAACAGTTTATGCAAGAAAGAAAATTCAAATAATTGATAACCTCCCTAGTCTGTTATTAACAACTTAGTAGATTCTCATAATTACCATAGTTTTTGTAATCTATAAAGCCCCGTCTACACGAGCAATTATTATGTGACAATTTTTGTGTGGCAATTTCTATTTGCTCTTGTAAATGAACAAAATTGACCAATTTTTGTATGACAATTATATTTGCTGAAAAAACTGGCGTGTTAGTTTTTATATGGCAAATAAAAATTGTTACATACAGAAAATTGTCCATGTAGACTAGACAACATATAAAATTGGCAATTTTTTTGATGCCATCCATAGAGCCCAATCTCCAATCTTTTGTTTTCAAATTAAAATTGCTCGTGTAGAGGGGGCTTACCCCAGCAAATAAAAATTGTCAAATAAAACTTGTCACAAAAAAATTGCTCGTGTAGGCGGGGTTTACCCTAGCAAATAAAAATTGTCAAGTAAAACATGTCATGTAAAAATTGCTCGTGTAGACGGGGCTTACCCCAGCAAATAAAAATTGTCAAATAAACTTGTCACAAAAATTGCTCGTGTAGACGGGCCTTACCCCAGCAAATAAAAATTGTCAAATAAAACTTGTCACATGAAAATTGCTCGTGTAGACGGGGCTTACCCCAGCAAATAAAAATTGTCAAATAAAACTTGTCACAAAAATTGCTCGTGTAGACGGGGCTTACCCCAGCAAATAAAAATTGTGATATAAAACTTGTCACATAAAAGTTGCTCGTGTAGACGGGGCTTACCCCAGCAAATAAAAATTGTCAAATAAAACTTGTCACATAAAAGTTGCTCGTGTAGACGGGGCTTACCCCAGCAAATAAAAATTGTCAAATAAAACATGTCATGTAAAAATTGCTCGTGTAGACGGGTCTTACCCCAGCAAATAAAAATTGTCAAATAAAACATGTCACATGAAAATTGCTCGTGTAGACGGGGCTTACCCCAGCAAATAGAAATTGTCAAATAAAACATGTCATGTAAAAATTGCTCGTGTAAACGGGTCTTACCCCAGCAAATAAAAATTGTCAAAAAAAACTTGTCACATGCAAATTGCTCGTGTAGACGGGTCTTAACAACCAGTAATTTATTGTAACTTTCGCTTCCAACTGAAGATGATCGATGTTCGATGGAAACATATCTTGAAAATTTAAAAATGTTGTCTTAGTAATTACTATTAATACTTGAACTTCAATTGGCCTAATCAGGATTCTTAATATACCGTGCTTAAAAGCGATTTATCATGAAACGTTCAGAAATTTGATTGCATCTTACTGCGCGTTAAAGATATTTTAGAAAATATTCGGAATTCTAATGCGTTTTAGTGCGCTTTTTCAATCGCCTTTTAAGGCGATTGAAAGAAAAATGATGTAAAGAAAAAAAGTTCAATCTGCAAAGAGTGCCTATAACACACTAGTTAGGTCTCAACTTTGCTCGTTTAATCTGATCCTGGATCAGGTGTATAAACTAGCCTACTGATTCGTATGATTGCCTTCGCGTTGTAGTTTGTTATTGGCACGAACGGAAACGAGCAGAGGCATGGGAACTATTTGGAAGTGTGGGGACTGGGCTAGTTTTGGTGGACAGTGCTCGATTCATCAAAGTCTTAATTTATCTCGGGCAAAACAAATTGAACAAAATGGGAAAAAAAGTGAATTGCTGTGTTGAACTCTTGTATTATCACACATGTACGTTACAGTTAATCCTGGGTATTAATTTAATGAATCGAATTAATTTGATAAATAAGTAAATAAATTTAATTAATTGGTCACAAATCACAATATTTCTGAGACTGAATATTTGAGCCACTTTCTGCCGTATATTATGGGCCACAAGTCTATTAGTGTTGTACACTATTTAGTGTAACCCAAATAAAGTCGACTTACTTTCTTAGCATGCTCGACCTGGGGCTTGTCAGCTACGTGGTGCGCAAGGAATTCTGCTAAATTTACGAGTGCAAAAGTCTACCCAGAGTTCATGCGCTCCTAAAATACTATTTGCAGGCAGTCTTCCTTTCATTTACTAGTACTTTTGTCTCCGCTGGGTCGCTTAAAGCGACCTCGCTGCGACCGCAATCAAATACACTTGGTAGCAAGGACCTAGGTATCACTGACATTATATTTGTTAATGGATTTAAATCATCTTCTATGATTTATTCATTTTATGAACTCTTAAAGTTCGCTTAATATACAATAACAGTACATGTATTTTTCATTAGAAGTTATTGAAATAAAGTTCAGTGTTCATTTCTATGACGTTTGCTTTGTTCAGGGAAACAAGTTCTGTTAATGTAACCTAATACAAAAGCTTGCCTCTCTTATCAAATCCACATCCATTATTCTTTTACTGTTATTACGTTCAGGGGTTACAACGGGGAGGGAAAGAACAATGAAGGTGTGAACCTTCCAGGGAGTGCCGGGAGCATGCTACTACCGGGAAATTTTGAAAATAAGTTTGTCTGAAAACACATTTCCTAAGTATGCTGGCCCCTCAGACGCGCTCAAGGACTTGAGGATCGCTTGCTTATGTTGTTTAGCTTCCTTCACACCTAGAAATTTTCACAGATGATTTAAAAATCCTAGTATCACACGCAAAAAGCGATGTTTACAGGGAGGGTTAACGGTGTCTACATCAAGAGATTAAAATATCAAATATTGCCTTGTTTCTCTAGAAACTACATGCGCGCGGGAATCATCGATTAGTCCCATAGTCGACCACTCTTCAGAAACGTTAGATTCTGTAACAATGATGAATCTATGTAAATCTATGTTGAATAACAGCATGAATTTTTGATTGCCGGGGCAACTTACTTATCAAGATTTGTCTGTCATGAAGTTCTAGCATTTAGAGAGAAAATAATTTACGTTCGTTTGAGCGAAGCGAATTAAAATGTAAACTAATTTTCAGGTTTACCGGTGAAGTATCTCGGCCTTCGACCCTAAAGTTATCCTAGAGATTTCAAAATTATCAGGTAGTATTTCTTTTAACACTGAATCATTTTGCAGTAATTTAGTAAATAGGACTGATAGCTGAGAAAGGTTTGCAAACTTAAAAGAAACAAACCACCCGTACTCAACTCCACAGTTTGGTCAGAACCTACACGCATGCGCACAACCGTAACTGGAGCAACCGTGGACAGCTGTTTCGTTCTGTTAGGACTCGTCGGCACTGTATAGCTTTTTTGCTACAAACAAAGAGCTACAAGGGCGAGTTCAGAAATAGTTTAAGATTCTGTAACGTGAGTAAAATTAAAATATAGGAAGGTTAGATTCTTCAGTTCATTGTTGCATCAAATCTTATTTTATACTTACCAATTTTAACTAAAGATTGGCAAAATAGTTGACATGGTCAGCGTTTTCCCCAGCTTTAAAGTTTTTATTTTAAGTGACAAGTCCAGTTTATAGAAATTGTCGCTTAGTTGAGTAGTTGATAATGGTTTAAAACGGCATTTTTTTTCTTATTTTGAGTGCTGTGCCAGTACAATACCTGGTGATGTTGTATTTATCGAAGCAAAGATTAAGAATAGAGTGATATTGAGACGGAATATACCAATAAAAAGTAAATAAAGTTTAGTTCTAAATCGGCTTGGTTGGGGGAAAACAACAGGAACCTTTAGCAACGAGGATGCGAACGCGAACGACGACTGTTCTGAAAAATCACACTTCTGGTTTACTCTTTACTTCTTTGTGCAGTTCATAAGGGTTTTGTTTTCTCTGGCTTAAACTTTGTGAGCAGAAAGCGATTAAATGTTTCTCCATGAAGCTAAACAAATACTAAGAATTTATCTGTTGTTACGTCCTTGCAGTCCTGAGAACTCCAAAAAAGGTTTTTTCACGTTTTTACCGACAACTTAACTATATACGTGCAGGTGCTCCGTTCGATGCATTCCAACGTGCAGTTATTGTATTTACTATTGTTCTTTGACGTAAGCATCGGCGTCACCGTCCTTATTGCTAAAGATCCCTAATGGCATCCAGGGTGTCCAGCAGCATGCGGGTTGCTCACAAAAATAAGAAAATCGGAAACTCAAGATTAAAAAAAAGGAGAAATACGAAAAAAGTAAGAAAATCAAATAGTATACTTTAATGGACAAAGAGAGCCTCTCTGAACCCCAAGTTGTTGTTGTTGTTGTTGACGTCAGGTCGTATGTCCGACGTTTCGACGGTCCACACCAGCGACAGCAAGCCACGGCAACCGTTCATCAGCTGCTCGGACGCAATCCATTGCAGTTGCTCTCTGCTTGCCACAACTGCACTGGCTAATGCAGTCTCTGACATTGTCCACCCACTATATTCTCGGCCGCCCTCGCTTTCGTCGTCCCGGCAACGTGCCCAACGCTGCGCTTTTCACCATCTGACATCATCCCTAACGACAGAGATGCCCAAAATACGTCAGCTTTTTCTTGCGGATCACCTTCAGCAGTTATCTCTCAACACCCAGTTCACGCAACATCCTCTCTTTCGTTCGCTTCTCTTTCCAGCTGATTCTTAACAATCGTCTGTAATTCCACATTTATGCTGCTTCTATTCTCTCTTCCGCTGCTTTTCGTAGTGTCCATCCTTCCGAGCCGTACGTCAATACAGTCCAGACCAACGCACTTACTAACTTGAGATTTACTTCTTTTTGCAGACCCCTATCTTTCCAAAGATTGACTAACTATTTGGTTTTCAGTTTAGCCATTGCTATCCTTGTCCTTACATCTTTAAGACAATCAGCATTCCTTGTATTGATGGAGCCCAGGTAACGATAGTGGTCAACTTCCTCTAATACAACCTCCCCACTTGCAACGGTGTTGTTACGTCATCTCCGACCGTCATCACCTTCGTTTTCTTGGTATTAACACTGAATCCTCTGCGGACGACAGCGCTATTCGCTTTCTCTAGCAAAGCAGCTGCTTTGTGATTATTTTCTGCTAAAACTACCCAATAACAATACTTTTACCATTACTTATGTTCGTTTTGAAGGCCTGAGCCGTTTTGCTAGCTATGCCATGCTGATGGGGCCTAAAAAGGCTAAAACAGCTGGCCATAGTGCCCAATATAGTGGCTTCAAGTCAGCTACTACATGTAGTATGGTTGTGCTATCTATACTTGAGTTCATCTTTATAGCGACATCCCACAAGCATTCCACTTTTAGTATTACTTATGTTCGTTTTGGGAACCTTAGCCTGTTTGCTAGCTATGCCATGCTGATGAGGCCTAAAAAGGCCAAAACAGCTGTCCATGGTTGCTAGTAATCAGACTCGCTATTTTTTACGATAGTTTAAAGGGGTAAAGCCTGCTACCAACATGGCCATAGTGTCCAATATAGTAGCTTCAAGTTAGCTACTAGCACGTTTGTGCTATCTATTCATTAGTTTGTATGTGTGAAGAAAGCATGAACATTCTTTTTCATGAACATACCAGGCTTATAAGAAAAGATAGTGTACATATTAGACCTGTATTTTAATACCATAAATTATAATAATTAAGTTCAAATGAATGTGTAGAGTGACATTAAAATCCTTTACGAGCCAAGTGGCCCATAGAGCAGGCTCTCGTCTCTGGTCTCTGTAATGTTAATTTAGTGGATGAGGTCACACTAAAGTTCTATTCTTGGCAGAGCTAGGGATCAGCTCCAGGTCCTTGTGGTTGCATTTAGCAGAGATCTTGCCTACTACACTAACCATGCGTACCCTTTCTGTGTAGACAATAGTCTATTTCATTTTTATTTCTGTTATTATTTTGCTGACCTCATTACAGGCTCAGAATCTAAGAGGTGCAATAACTTCTGCAATAAAGCTTCAGTGTTCAGACCATAAGCTTTACATCATGAAAGATGGAGCAGCAAACAGGTAAATGTTAGCAGTTCTTGCTTTGAATCACATGTATTGAAGTCTCGAATGCTCCTGTGATTGATATATTTTTATACCTTAAACCTGCCACGTATTTTAATAGTCATATTTTATGATTGTCTGCACTCATGTGTGAAAAGACTATACACTTCTTTAAAGTTTTATGAATAATTTTTTAACAGTCTCAATTATTATTGTAACCTTGATTCATCATGGAAATTGTTTGACGTAGGTGAAAAAGATAACCAAATTAGCCATCAGAACATCATGCATGGAAGAAAATCCAATATTATTTACTTTTATTAGTTTTGAAGATCTCAAAAACCCATAATAATTGTTACACACAAAACACATTTATATTCAGTGGGTCCTCTTAGGGAGGGTTCATTATTTACAGTATGGCTTGGGAGGGTAGGTGTTTTACACAGCACCCCTTTCAATTTTTGCATAACCCCCCACATAATAGAGCAATCACCTTTATTTGCCCCTCCAAATTTAAAGTGATGAACAAAACTTTGATGACTCCCCTCCCCATTCCCTTCCCACAATGCACTCACTAAAGAATACCATGCAGACACTGAATGGGCATCATACAGTTGCTGTCAGTAAACACAACACTACTCTTCTGGTAGTATAATTTGATTAGTTAGAGCCAAGTCTGACCTATCCAGAAATATCGAGAACTTCGGTCTGTTCTCAAAGATAGATTTTATGTTTAAAACTAAAAAAATTTATAACATCCCTGCAACACCTTTCAAACTCTCATGACCCCCATTTCTGTGTCCTAAAATAAATTATATCAGTTAATGAACACTCCCTTATGATCAGCATGATGGGGTAGCTGTAAGGTGCTCCTTGCAGTCAGACTCTAGACTTTGGTATTAGAACAAATGTTCACCTTTTGTCTTTGTCATGGTGAAGTTACTGAATTGTTTTTCAAATACAGTATATTCCTATTTTGGCTAGTACTGTAGGCATAAATATTACAGTGTAGCAATATAATTAATATATATTTAAGAAGAAGGACATACTCCCTTGACCTAAACATGTTTCTGCTAATATATAATCTTCAATAAAAAATTAAT
>JANCMA020282417.1:0-12291 GCA_024336925.2 Zoanthus solanderi | reverse complement strand
CTACTACTACTACTACTACTACTACTACTACTACTACTACTACTACTACTACTACTACTACTACTATTACTACTACTGCTAGTACTATTACTACTACTGCTAGTACTACTACTATCATTTTCCCAGTTTTTCTAATACTCGCCATACCACTAAATTTATATATAGTAAGTCATTATGTAAGAATACCGACCTTGGTTTGAAACTTGTTCAAAAGTATTTCCCATTTGTTCCTCAATGTCTTGTCCATAATACCTGTTTGTAGGCAAAGACATCTGTTGTTGACGTGGGTAAGTAAGGACATTTGTGGAAGGCCCACTTTTTGTGGATTGAGGGCCAGTGGAAGAATCTGCCTCTTCCTTTATCTTAACTGTTAAGGTAGACGTCTTGTTAACTTCGTTGCTATCTCTATCCGTATTATTAAAATTGTACAAATCCGGCTTGATCTTTGTACTAACAGAAGAGTTGGCGGTTATTCTAATTACTGTATCTCGCCTTTCTTTGAGGGAAGGCTCTGATTTCAAAAAATGCTCTTGTAGATCTGTATATAACGGAGACAGTTTCTTGGAAGCGCTCAAAAAATTAGAAGTATCACTGCAAAATGAAAACGCAATGGTTTTGATAAGTCTCGATGGCGTACATGATGGAGAACTTAAGAAACAAGGTGGAAGCAATGAAAACAACAGTTTTGAAAAAAAAAAAAACTATTTTCTCGTTCACTTTCTAAGTTTTGGATCATTAAACAATTTTCTAGTTTCGACTGTGAACAAAATTTTTTAACAGTAAAATGCAAAAAGTTCAGCCTCGAAAGCAAATACAGGAGGCAGCGTGGTTCAGTGGTTAGAGTTGGGAATTTGAATGCGGAAGACCCGGGTTCGAATCCCCGACTCGGACTACTGGAATGAATTTGTCCTCGGTGATCCCAGGGCCTAATTCACCACGCTTTGTAAGAAGATAACAAAACTTAGTATATAACACACAAGTGCATGAATAGTACTTTTCGCGCACGCTAATTGGCTAGCTCGGAGGTGATTAGCCAAGTATTATTCACCTCCGAGCAACAGAAGAAGGCTTTCAGCTTGTGTGGTATATATTAAAACAATTAAAGCCAAGAAAAAATTATTTGTTTGCATTTAAACGAAGAAGACTGGTAATGGTCAGTCGAAATATTGTATAAACAGCTCTAACTCACGTTACCAGGTCAGTCTTTGCAAGTCTTTTTGACAAAATAATATTCTGCTAAATCAATTATTCACCTCTGTTAGTGACAGTACTAGTGGTGGATATTTCATTGCTGCTCGGTAAATATCCACCGCTATTTACATTCACTTCGGCGAATAATTGTTAATTAGAATCTTTTCTTACGAAAGTGAAAAAAGCCACTTAAAAAGGAAATGTTAAAATGAATAATTTTCATTCCAACACTTCATAAACATGTACTCCGCTCCGCATTCCCGAGTTCAACCAACAATAATTCTTCTTATCAATATATACCAGCTTGGCTACGCGCGATTTGATTGGTTTAGAAATAGTAGATATGAGACAATATATTTACCTTCGAAACAGTACATATTAATGATACCGAAACAAAATGGCGGACGGAAGTAGTCACCTCGCATCCGTTTTGTGGATTGTACTTGAACATTTTGCTTTAAAAACACGAGGTTTTTAAACTTTTTAATAAAAATGTAAGCGAAAGTATTTTCAAGTAACGTTTCGGCATCCTAGTGAGTTTAAGGACAATCGTTGTTTTACGCCGTTTAAGGCATTGTGTAGTTCACAAGCTCTCAAAACAACTTGTCATTTTAAACTTGCTGGGTGCTCCTGCGCCAGTTTCGTCACGCTCTGTGGTGTAATTAATGAAATTACTTACGTATTTCCTTTCTTTTAAATGTCTTTTGAATCAGTTGCCTTCCTGGTATATACTAAAACACTTATTCTATGCCACTTTCGGTAGATAGTGGCTTAATGAATATAATAAGTAGATATTCTGCCACTATTCACCTCAGTTGAAACAGAACAAGTGTTAAATACTTATCTCTATCTTTGGTAAATAACAAGGTCCATCGATTCTAAACGTTACCTTACAAAGCTCGGGGCTAGAGGGCTGTTAACGCAACCCGAGTTACCACCCAACCTCCTACGAGAATTTTCGTATTTCCGGTTGTTAAACTGGTTTCTGAACTGGTTAACAAGCTGTTCATTTGGAGGTGCGCTGTGTTCCACAAGATAGTTTAAATAAATTCTTTCCGGATAACCTAAATATAACAAGATTTTATCGTTAAGTTTCTGCTAAACATGAAGTGTGTTAAATAAATGAACGACAATAGGTAAATAATGCATAATTAACACCATATTAAAACTGTTTTAAAATTCCAACAATTTCTTTTTTAGCGCGTGCAGTATATAATCAGCGGCTATCGTCAAATGTTGAATGCGTTGTAAACCGCATGGTCGTTCTCTTCGTTTTTGCTCTCTAGCTCTTGGCGAAGTCAGGAGCCCATTACCAGGAGCGTGATTGTAAGGTACATCCTGCCATCAGCACAGTCCCAAGTGTCTATTTTTGGATCCCGATTTCCCGCGAAAAGCAGTTACCATAATGACTGCCACAAAAGCGAAAAATATGGCGGACAAACTATTGGCATGGTCCACGATCTCCTGGAGTGACGTAATAAAATCTCACATTGTGATTAGTCAGATACGACACCCTTCGTCTGTTTCGCGGAAAAAGGAAATCTAAAAATAGACACTTTTGCGACTGTGCTGATGGCCAGACCCAGTATGGGAGAATCACGCTCCTAGTAATGGGCTCCTGATAAAAGAAATAAAGCATGTTCTTCTTGCCTTCATAGCCTAGTGAAAACCTTGGCAAAGTTTGTGAGAATTCTCGAAATGGTGAAAACCCTCGATTGCGTCTTGGGTTTTCACTGATCACTCTCTAATTCTCTCAAATATTCGCCTCAGTTTTCGCCAGGCTATGGCCGCTATGCAGGCACGGAAAAAATGTTTAAATGTTAAATTCAGGGGAAAAAAATTTTTTTGGTAATTAGTTGCATTTTATGAAGGACAAATACAGTTTATAGCAATTTCTTGCAATCAACATCAGTATTCCTCTTTATTACAATTAAGAGCCTAATTAAGAACCTAATTAAGAACCTCATTAAGAATCTAATTAAGAGCTTAATTAAGAACCTAATTAAGAGCCTAATTAAGAACCTAATTAAGAACCTAATTAAGATCCTAATTAAGAACCTAATTAAGATCCTAATTAAGAACCTAATTAAGATCCTAATTAAGAGCCTAATTAAGAACCTAATTAAGAGCCTAATTAAGAACCTAATTAAGAACCTAATTAAGAACCTAATTAAGAGCCTAAACTTCCAATAAGAACACCATGCAAAAATGTTACATTACACATACTTAAAACATGCTTTCACATGCTTAAATGTAAGTTTGTATAAGTTTTGACTGCGAAACAATTTCTTTCTTTGCCGGGAGATCGAAAACATTCCCTTTCCCCATACCTTTTCGCTTCTGTTCGTGCGTCCATTTCCTCTTCCCAGTCTCCCATTTGATAAACGCGCTTGGATTTTTGATCTCCCGGCGAAGAAAAAGACTGTTTTGCAGTCTAGCATAAGTTAAGTTTTTATAAGTTTGCTGACGATTTCATTCCACTGTTCCACTACAGGAACAAAAACATCGATACGGTTTATTCAACACAATCCCCATTTTCTGTCCCAGGATAAACGTTTGGTTGTTGCACACCAGTAACGAGTAGAACCTTCCTTGGTGCACTGATGGTACAATTTACCTCTGTATCTAAACGGGAACACGCAACAAGCTCCATTGGAGTTTCCAGCATACGAATGGATACCACTCTCACAATTTTCTAGATAAGAAAATCAAGAAATAATAATAGTAATAGTAATAATAATAATAATTTTTAAATAAATAAACAATTGATCTTTATTATAATATTTCACAACAATATTATAATGATAATTAAAATTACAATAAAATTTTTTTCAGTGTTATATTAAATATAAGATTATAAAATATAATAATAATAATAATAATAATAATAATAACAACAATAACAATAATAATAATAACATAATAATAAAATAATAATGACTATATTTAGGTGTCACTTCTTCTAGCTGGCCAAAGGCCTACTAATTGGGAACAACATCTTTATCACTCTAAGGTGGACGGAGACCTTTCATATGACAGACAAATACACACACAAACACAGATGTCTCCGAGGGCCTACGATTTAACGTCCTTTTCCGAGAAGACACGAAAGTCTAACCATTTGCAGATGTTATGACAAAGGCAGCACTTTCTCCTCAATTATTTTAAGACCCTGAGTGTTGTTCCGGCCGGGAATCGAACCCAAGCCTCCCGCACGATAGACTGGTACCTAACCAACTAGGCTGACCAGACGGTTAACCTATAATTACGTTAGCGATAATAACAAGGACAAGAGAAACGTTAACAATGATAACTGCTATGATCTTGATGATGATAACGAAAACAAATTGATAATGATAACAAATACAACAATAAAAAATATTCTTAGTTCTCACACAACTCCATGAGAGACAAAAGAAAATAGACACAGCGGCCATGTTGTCGTCCCAAACAAAAGAAATAATTAATTATAGTGCTATATTGTACCATATTGTACAGTTAGGTATTGTTATGTACTATATTGTACTATATTGTATTGTATTATTCTGTACTTTTCTGTAGTGTAATGAGCTATATTGTATCGTATCGTATCGCAATGTATTGTATTGTACTTTACTGTTTCATATCGCATTGTGCTTTATTTTTTTGTAATTGACTGTGATTTATTTTGGTGTAGTACAGTGCACGCAATATTTAGTGCAGCTACTGCAAAGTGCTATTGTTCTATAAAAACATTCTTACCAATCTGGCAGTCGGTAGCTTCCACGCGTCTTCCATAGTCGTAGATTTTGCATCGCGCTATATTGTTGTCATAGTTGCTCTCTGCCACCTTGTGGTGAGGGTTGATGTGTATTCGGAGATAGAAAAACCCGGTGGGAAAGTCAGTTACATCCACCCACTGACAGTCCGTATGCCAGTGGTAAATATCGTAGCAGTTTGGTGAGATCCCCTGGGGTGCTCCTCCGGTACAATTCCACTTTTTTGTGATCCCGTGGTCGCACTTTGTATCTTCCAAGCAAAAACTTGCTTTATGACCTGCAGTTACTTTGTTGTTCCGTTGATCTATAAAAATATTGAAATTTATTGACAATTAAGGGATTGACATTAAGGGGATCACTGAGCCCACACGAATTTCAAGGAATAATAGCATTCAAGCCATTAACGATCTTACTTCCGGGGAAAGATCATTGTTCGACAACAGGTGGTTTTCAATTCTGAGGGGTAACTGTATTTTTAAGATGGGACCTTAATTTTGGAGAGATACGCACGTCCTAGTAACACTCTCGGAGCTAGTGACTTCGATTGTAATTCCCATATCAAGAATGGTCGTTTTCACCAATTTGACAGCTGCGCTATAAAGCACACCTGATACAATTGTTATTGCGTATGTTGGATTTCGAGTACAGCACAGTGTTCGACAACAGGTGGGTTTCAATTCTGAGGGGTAACTGTATTTTTAAGATGGGGAACTTAATTTTGGAGAGATACGCACGTCCTAGTAACACTCTCGGAGCTAGTGACTTCGATTGTAATTCCCATATCATATCAAGAATGGTCGTTTTCACCAATTGGACAGTTGTGCTATAAAGCACACCTGATAGAATTGTTATTGCGTATGTTGGATTTCGAATACAGCACAGTGTTCGACAACAGGTGGGTTTCAATTCTAAGGGGTAACTGTATTTTTAAGAGGGGCCTTAATTTTGGAGATATTTGTGTCAGTTAAAAGGAGGCCTTACATTCAGAGGAATATTAAATATTATAATATATTATAATATTATATTAAATACTTATTTTTTTAGGCTGGGAAAGATTCGTATGATGAAAGAAAGAATAAATATGTTTAATCTGCCCAACATACTCATCAGAAAAAAGATTGGTATTTTACCCCGAGCGGGATTTGAACCAACGTCTCCCTGTATACTGGTCAGGCGTGTTAACCATTACACATCAGGGACCACCACGCTGGCAACGTAGCAGATTACTGATGTGATAGTAAGGTTAGCGTGTGAGTATCCCTTGGGTCCAATATTTTTGCCATTTAAGCACGTCTCAAGCCTCATAGAACCAAGAAGGGATCCTATATTTGGAGAGATATTTATTGGTGGTATTTTTATTGTATCATTTTGAGGAGAATATACCAGGGAAACTTATATATATTTTTGGTCTTTGAAATTCTAATTTCTTGGAGGGCTATTTACACCACAAGAGATCTAGAACTTCGCCTTAGGTTAGAGGCAGTTTTCTAAACTATTCTGTTCACGAAAAGTTTGTTTAGATTTAATGAGGGTTGTGGAAAAATAACGCACGATTGTTTCTAAATTAAGTTTCTGAACAAAATTGATGAAATTTTTCATTTTGAATGTATTTACAAGTTTAATTTTAACCCTTTCAGTCCCAGTTGTAGTGTTGAATTCTCTCAGCTTGAGCTCATACTTTTCAGTGAGCGCATTTAAGAGAATTTTGTTTTTAATCTTCAGTAGTTTGCTTTGTTTGATCAATTCCTATTTTCTTATTACTAAATGTCTTATTAATTTTAGTATGTGTTATGTAAGGAGAAGTTGGGTATTGATAACTGACTGGGACTGAAAGGGTTAAGAAAAAACTTGACTTGTGTATAATTCCTTAGAAATCTTGTTTGCCATAAAGGCAATGTGAGGCCTCCAAGTCAAGTGCTCATCTAGGACTACTCCCAGAAAAATAGTTTCTTTGACTTGTTCAATATCCTTATTATTTAGCTTTACTTGAATTTGAACAGATACTCTCTTTTGTCAAGGTTTAAAAAGTATTAATTTAGTTTTATCAATATTAAGTGTTAATTTATTTGCCATGACGAGCCATTGTAAGAATTTAGGGATTTCTCTGTTAACAGTTTAACAGTTATTTAACAGTTCAATTAGCTCAATAGGATCCTTATTTGAAAAGAAAAGATTTATATTGTCCGCAAACAAAATGAGTTTAGCTAGTGATGATACACTGCAAATATCATTAATATATATTAAGAAAAATAAGGGTGCCAAGATTGAACCTTGTGGAACTCCGCAAGTTAACTTCTCAAGGGAAAAAACAGAATTATTAAACTGTACAAACTGAAATCGATTAGATAGATAGCTCTTTATCCAATATAAAGCTACTCCATGAGTTCCGTAATGATATAATATCATGCGAAGGATGTCATAGTTTACCCTAACTCCATAGATAGTAACATAAACTTCATGGATTGAATAATTTAATAACAATAATTCCTCGAAGTGGAGGTGACTAGTGGTGGATATTTACCGAGCCACAAAATATCAAAATAAAAGTGTTAAACTAAACCCAATTTGAATGTACAATCAGATTCTATTCATGAATTGAATGTACAATCAGATTCTATTCATGAATTGAATGTACAATCAGATTCTATTCATAAATGCCAAATTCTTAGTTTGACACTTTTTAAGTTTTGCTTTTGTTTTTTTTTTGTTGTGCAATTCAGCTAAGCTTAAAATGTAGTCAAAAATGTATTCAGTGACTTGAAAATGACGTTAGCAGACACTAAATAAATATAAAAAATGTTATCGCTTAATTTTATAGTTAAATTATTTCAAAAAATCTTTAAAATCTGTGCAAAAACAAGTTTCACAACCAGTCTTCCACAACCTATCTTACGTGCGAGCACCAACAGAATATAAATAGAAATATAAGGAAAGAATAAAGAGAATAAAAACTTGCTACCAAACAATGAAACACCAAATTTTGTTGCTTTTGTTGTGTTTAAAGGAGTTCCTTCCTCATTTATTTTTTGAAAGTATTTTCTTCTGAAACTGAAAAAATGGGAAGCCATTTGTTCATGCATGAGTGACCGAAGTGAATTACACAGGATATTTGCTGTTTAATAAACCAATCAGAGCACATAAAAAGTGCTATTCACCTGCTTAGCTTAATACTAAATAAGTATGTCCCAGTAAGGAAAATATGCCTAGTTTTACTATGCATGAAGAAAATTAAGCTGTGGCCCAAGGTTACAAACATTTGGGTATATACTCCATGCTAAAATGCCATGAGTGCACCGGAAGTGTATTATAGACCATAATTAAATTATCTTTATTTATATGATTAATTCATACGTAGTTGATATCATTAGTATTCATTGATTAATATGCAATGTGCATGGATATTACATTCTATTCTATTTACTTCTCATTGTCCTACATTGTATTTCATTATACTTCAATATACTTTATTATACTTTAGTTGTATTCATTATATTGAAGTACAATTCAATGTTCTTCAATGTACTTCAGTAAACTTCAGTTAACTTCATATTACTTCACTAGACTTCATCGTACTTCATTACACTTCACTAGACTTCATTGTACTTCAATTCATTACACTTTACTAGACTTCATCGTACTTCATTACACTTCAGTAGACTTCATCATACTTCATTACACTTCACTAGACTTCATCGTACTGTACTTCATTACACTTCACTAGACTTCATCGTACTTCATTACACTTCAGTAGACTTCATTGTACTTCATTACACATTGTTACAACGCATGCAATCTAGTTCTTTCACTTTTAAGAAACACTTCTGAATCATTTTCGGACAAACCTTAGAGAACCACCTTGTCTAAAAATTTAGAAAGAGAAATTTATTTTCCAGCAAAACTCTGAAACAGACTTTTTACTTGGTCACGTTTCCCAAAACTCTGATTTCATAAACAATTGTAAAAAGGGATACAAAACACCCTTATCAAAGTACCCCCCATGTTGCACTGTTCTCTAATGCACTTTCCAGACACTGATTGAAGTAGATAGACTACCGTCCACAGCATGTATAGAACTGTTTGATAGTTTTTATAGTTTTAGCATTCTGGCGAATATACATGAAAATTATACGAAAAGAATCCTAGAAACATACGCTTTTTGTAGATATGAAAATTGTAACTTTTCTTACAGTATATCAAAAATTAGCTTCTGCATGAAAGCCGTTTTAATGTCAACACTGTCTGTACATGTCTGAAGATTATTTAGATTATGTTACTTGAAAAAGTGTATAAAAATAACTTGTAAACTTGACTGCCTTGGGTAATCGCAAACACTGGTCAACAGTTAATAAAGTCATCGGTACATCTCAAAGCTGCTGAGTAAGTTGCTCTATCAGCCACGCCTCTAGCTTTCCAACATATCTGTATAAAATGTACTTTTGTAACATGTAGTGACCGGTACAAATTTTGAAGGAGATTTGCCAGATATATATATATATAATTTGTATAGTTAGAGTTTCTTTGTGTTTGTAAAATATAAGTATTATTTTTTTGCTGCGTTTGAACATTGACAATGTAGAGTTGTAAATGTAACACTACCAGCCGGTGGAGTCCTGTAGAAAACAATTTGACCCATCCATGTTCAAAGAAATTTGGGGACTTGATAATAAGTTCGAAAAACAATAAACAAAAATGGGTCAGATTCTAACCAAATAAAGATTAAATCGAAAATCTGAAAAACTTTTTAAAAAATTGTTGCATAGTCCGAGTTGTTTGTAAGATTTTTCTGTTACAAACATCGAAAGTGATGCTGATGTTATTTAAGATTTTATAATTTTCTTAAAATGTTTTTAAAAACTATTTCTTGTTAATCTGAAACTAATTCAAGATATAGAAATAACTTTTTTTTGAAAATGGGTTGAACAGAAGAGTGAAATAAGCACTGAACCTTTATGGCTAATGATAAAAACTATGACTAAAGAACAAATAGCTTTTGCAGTGTAATGAAATAATACATTGAAAAAATTAATGAAGGAAACTCTGTTAAAATCAGCGCTCTCAATTGCTGAAAATATATCACTTGATTTTGATTTATCTATCACTAACGGACTAGGCAAGACACGTTCAGTTATGGATGTTAACCTAACGTGTCTTGATCTAACCATGGCCGAGTTTTTAATGAATTGAAAATTGCATATTATAAGGTTAGTTACGGCGATTCGTACATTATTCAAATTTCAAGTTCATTTTACCCCACAAGTCTAGATAACTGTCAGTAATGAAGTACTATGAAGTCTACTGAGTTGTAATGAAGTATTTTGAAGTCTACTGAAGTGTAATGAAGTACAATGAAGTCTAGTGAGGTGTAATGAAGTACGATGAAGTCAATGAAGTGTAATGAAGTATGATGAAGTCTAGTGAAGTGTAATGAAGTATGATGAAGTCTAGTGAAGTGTAATGAAGTACGATGAAGTCTAGTGAAGTGTAATGAAGTACAATGAAGTCTAGTGAAGTAATATGAAGTTAACTGAAGTTTAGTGAAGTACATTGAAGAACACTGAATTGTACTTCAATATAATGAATACAACTAAAGTATAATAAAATATATTGAAGTATAATGAAATACAATATAGGACAATGAGAAGTAAATAGAATAGAATGTAATATCCGTGCACATTGCAAATTAATCAATAAATACTAATGATATCAACTACTGTACGTATGAATTAATCACATAAATAAAGATATTATGGTCTAGAATATAGTTTCGGTGCACTCATGGCATTTTACCATGAAGTATAAGCCAACATTTGGATTCACTATATTTATTTTATAGCAGATTTAAGGATTAATGTCTGCTTAACAATATGGTATTAGTGTTCCTTTCATTAGCTTCAAGTTAGCTACAAGTACACACATGCTATCTGTACTTTCAAATTACCCTAACTATTACCATTGAGGAAAAGGTACTACATTTGCTTTAATATCTGCAAATGGTTAGACTTTTGCATCTTCTCTGACAAGGATGTTAAACCCTAGCCACAGTCTCCCGACCCTCTATCAGTGGACTTAAAAGAACCCACACACATCTATCATAAAGAGTAGGGTAGTGATCTCAATATTGTGTGGTCTGTCTCTTCTAGTGAATGCATAATTAAATATATATAAAGAATTTGTTAGCCAATGTAGCAGACGATCTAAGTCTCTTATCAGTCAACTCTATACTTACTTGTAAATAATATTTGAACATATTCACATTGTAAATCATCATCATCATCATCATCATCATCATCATCATATTCAGTTTTACGTCCGTTTTACATGCTGGCATGCATTGGACAGGCACTATAAAAATGCACTATAAAAACCTGATATTATTTCTATTATATTATTATTATTATTATTATTATCATTGTTATTATTATTATTATCATTATCATCACTTTCTCTCATTCGTCATTATTTTTCTCATAGTGCTATTCTATATTATATTCTATAATAAATACCTTTGTCCAAGGTGTGAACCATCTTCCCTCTCTGTAATTTCCATCCGGAGCAAGTGCCATTTTGGGCCTAATTAAAAGAATCTTTTCGTTCAAAAATATAATTCGGCAGTTATACCTCACATTCTTATGCATGACTGGCATTCCAACATCACAAATGATACCCTTGGTTTCTGACGACTTCAGCAAACATGCAAGAACCTGGAAAGCGTGTAAAATTGTATCGCTTTCAAAAAAATGGTCGTTACATCCATAGCCAGTTATTTCTAGTTCTGGTCCGAGTCTATATCTTGCCCCATGTTCACGAGCAATGGAAATACTTTGCAAAACTCTCTTCAGGTTACCTTCGAAGTCTAAGGCCCATTGATTGAGTGTGCATGTTGCCAAAATAACTTTGCGTCCCATTTTGTTTAGGTCATGGGCCGTTCGTTTTTCTTAGCTTTGGAAAGATATTTATAATTTCTACAGACTGCGAAAGAACCAAATACCCACACATTCGCTCTCGTCAATGGCTTAATTCTAGAACTTTATGTATGACTAATATACTGTCATGTCCAACCTATTCTTTCCCATCCCACCCTTCCATTCTTGAGTGCTCATAGCAGGAAAACGCTTAGTAAAGCTAAATATGTCTTTGTTTTTGAACGTAAGAAAAAAAAGCCATTTCACTTATAACAAGTTTTTATGAGAGTATGATTTTTAAAAATCCTCAAAACTTAAGGAGATGCCGAGAGCAAACCCAAGATTGAGATCGAGTTATTGAAAAGCACAGGCAACCCAAGCTCAGTGTGCGTGGTAAAATTAGTAACGACATTTTCAAAATTTTATAAGACTTTGTATGA
>JANCMA020282311.1:0-12291 GCA_024336925.2 Zoanthus solanderi | reverse complement strand
TTAACATTACCCCTTAAATCTACCATAAATAATAGTGAGCCTGAATGTTAGCAGCCATGGACATCTGTTTAGACCTTATTAGGCCTTGTTAACATTAACCCTTAAATCTACCATAAATAATAGTGAGCCTGAATGTTAGCAGCCACGGACAGCTGTTTATACCTTATTAGGCCTTGTTAACATTACCTCTTAAATCTACCATAAATAATAGTGAGCCTGAATGTTAGCAGCCATGGACAGCTGTTTAGACCTTATTCGGCCTTGTTAACATTACCCCTTAAATCTACCATAAATAATAGTGAGCCTGAATGTTAGCAGCCATGGACATCTGTTTAGACCTTTTTAGGCCTTGTTAATATTACCACTTGAATTTAGCATAAATAATAGTGAACCGGAATGCTAGCAGTCATGGACAGCTGTTTAGACCTTCAGTTATGCCTCGTCAGCATGGCTAGCTACGTGATCAGTCCATAAGAACACACTGTAATTTCAAATATCTTTATGGATGTGGCTTTTGATGCGCGCGGCAACTTCAAATAGCTCATAAATTGAGAAAATTTAAGATAATTCTTCCATATTGCAGCACTTTTTCTCAAATATATTTGGCAATCTAGTGTTGTGGTAGAACTTAGTTTATGGAGGGGTAGGATGTTGCTATGGCAATAGCATTTTGAGGAGCAAAATAATGAATGAATGGATGTACACGGTCTTTCAGTGTTACAGTCCAGATTTCGAAATTAAAAACATGTTTTTCTGAAAATTGATTTTTACTCGTGGTACCACGAGTCAACGTTTGGGTTCCATTTCTTTCTCTTTTTTGTTTTTTCTTTTTTTTTTCATGTCGCGATTAGCGATTCGGTCCAGTGACTGCCATATTTGGGATTTATCCCCGGTTCCACGCGTACCACGAGTAAAGGCTTAATGAGCCTCTTGTTGTTGTATATATTTAGATTATAAATTGGATTGTGATGCCTAGGAAGGAGTATTTTTTTAGCCTTGAACGCTTTTGTTTTAAAAAATATGATATCTCAGATTTATTTCTATCGATATGTTATGTCACACACATTAAAATGCAAGTTTTAGAATTTGGAAAATGACGTAAGAAAAACATTTGTTACTTTCTGAATATTCTTTTCTTTCCAGTTTTTGTTTGTTTGATACATTTAGATCCTACCTATAATAGCTTCAAAAAATACAAGAAGTTTGTTTACAGCCTCATTTCACTGACGTAATGAAGACCCCGGTTGCGGCTGGACACGTGCCAAGCTGTCAAAATTATTCCGCAGCAAGGATGAGTACTGGCAGCAATTTTGTCTGTCCTGTTTACAAAATGCTTATATCAAACCGATTCACGTTGCTGACTTTTAAAGTTTGTTTAGAAATTTTATTGTTAAAAAAGGATTTTTTGTTGGTTCTCCCAACGGATTACAACAAATCGCTTCTTCATCAAATTTTAATTTGACTCGTTCGAGAAAGAGATCAATCTCCCTCAATAGTAGTTACAACTGATCGCTCTGCTGTTTAGGTCTGAAGTCAGGGAAGTGAAACTGAAAGCTGTTGTCTTTGGTGTAAAGAAAATGGTTGATCGAGATAGTTTCCTTTTAACCCGAATGGCAAGGAAGCCGCTCGGAAATTGTGGCGGGAAAATAAGAAACCTTTCTAACAGCCAAAGAGGGACTGGAAATTTTCCAGAGTGAAATTTCAGTTATCGTTCTGCCGTGAAAGCTGTACGTTGTTTTGGACAAGGCACACTGGATCCTAAAGTAGTGAGTGAAATTTCAGTCCTTTTTTAATTAAAATTGTTTATTAACATATTCAGATCCACAATTTACAGTCTTTTGTTTTATATCTGCACCTTGTGAACTTTTACGTATTTTAATTTTTATTAGGTAAATAATGTTTAAATCAATCGTAATTCTTGAGTTGAATGTTTGAAATCAAATTTATATTATTTTGTGGTTTTACTTTTAGATACTAAATAGTTGTGCGACTGTAGAAATAGTCCTTTTAAATTACCGGGATGTAAATTCGGGAAAGTCCGAAATTAAATATTACAATATTAAAATCAGAATAATTTGCGAGTTCATTTGATTTGCACATAGCTACACAATGATTTGGTTCATATATACCTTATTTGCAAGATGACACACTATAATATTGCTATTAAAAGATTGCCATCAAAGTTTTATAAACTCTGTTATGAATAATTGAGTTGCTCTGAGCTTGAAGATTTTTCCAAAACTTTTCAATATTGTTTAATCGCCGATCGCAAGGCTTACCCAAAGATGCGAAGGTAATTATTGAGGTTTTCCAAAAAGTATTTCAGCAGTTGATAAAAGCGACGCATTACTTGCTTCAAATGATCAGAATCCACTTCTTTTCTACAAACCCGATAACAACCTGAATTTACCGCTAATTTGTTGTTGTATGTTTTGTTGCCGTTGAACCAACTGAGATTTTTGCATAGACGCAGACATATTATAACTGTCGAAGTGAATCTCCTCTGCCACCCTACCCTAGTGCTTTTAATTTTTTACCATGCGGAATCCGCGTGGCTCGTGATCAGCCGCAACCTGGGTCTTTTACGTGATCACTACGTCAGTGAAATGACGGGGTACAAGGTTGACAACTGGTATGTAACAAATAACTCTAATGATGCTGCCACCTCTTAACTCGCCTGGCTTGTTGGCAATTATTTGAAAAATAAAAAAATGTTATTTTCGTTATAAAATATACGATTAACCTAGCAGCCAATCCGAATTCAGGGTTTGGAATAGTCCATTAAAAATATAATACTGACTTTCAATATATATATTTTTATTTTTCAAATGATTTTTATTCGTAGATACGTTACTATAGTTACAGGGGATCTCTTACTTATATATAGTTTAGCAGTAACAGGGTGAGCTCAATCCTTTATGAGCCAGTGGCTCATGCAGCCGTCGCTAGTCTCCAGTTTCTCAGTTGCTAAGCACTAAACACTAAACCATCGCAGGTTAACTCGCAACAGACATTGGTATTCTATCACCGACCTCGGAAGGATTGACAGGTGATTCAGCTTTTACGGAAAAACAAGTCTTACAAATGTTCAAATCTTGGCAGGATTCGGGATCGAACACAGGACGTTGTGATTACAAAGCGGAGATCTTATCAACTGAACAAACTACACTGCCACAGTTTTGCAGAAACATCGAGCATTATTAGAAACATTAGAACCTTTCGTTACGTGCTTCTGTATCTACACTGTAACAGGAAATCATCCAGAGCTTGATCGGAAGGGGGGACTGGTACTTGAGTTGAGGAAGTTCTTTGATTTACTCTCTGACTCATTGGGAATACTGCCGACAGAGAATAAGGTAACTTTGATGCATTCGCATGTGGGAGTATTTCTACGGTAGGACCAGAAGTAGGAAGAGCCGTATGATAATCGATAGGAACAGCATTCTGACGTTCTTCATTCATTTGGTTAGTAAAATTATTAACCACTGTGAAGTTTTCACTAGCAAGGTATTGTGGGTAATGTTCAGATCTTTGATACCTAAAGTGAGTCGTATTCTCTTGACTTACACTGTGGATTGGAGGAGAGGGTGTTGAAATACAAGTTGGTTGGGTTCCCGACACCCATGGTTGCATTCCCTGGTTAGCGTGTGATGGGAACATCTGAGGTTGGTGCTCACCCGAGAAAAAACTTTTGTTCCCAACGGGAAATTGACGTTGGTACACTGTGGCATACTGCCGTTTTTCTCCTTTATGCCCCCATGGCTTGGGTGTACATTTATCCTGGTTATAGTAAAAACTCGGTGGGGCGAACTCTGGGTCCCGTTCATTGTGAGGATTGAAACCTGAAGCTTTGGGTTTGTTCCTTATGTCTGTAAAGGTTAGAAACGTCTTCCTTTAGAAAAGTCTTTCAAAAATAACGGCAAAAATTTCCTTCAATGTAATATCTAACGAGCAGCATATTCGAGAGTGGTAGATTTGATTGTAAAGAATGCTCCCAGAGCTGGGAATAAAACGTACGGAGTAGAAACCCACTAACTTGATACAAATGGTTATATAACTGCATATAAACGCATACACAGGATATTTCCTTAAGTT
The DNA here is from genome assembly GCA_024336925.2 of Zoanthus solanderi. NCBI lineage: Eukaryota > Metazoa > Cnidaria > Anthozoa > Zoantharia > Zoanthidae > Zoanthus > Zoanthus solanderi. The sequence continues at coordinate 8,196 of JANCMA020282311.1, read as the reverse complement.
ATTGGTAATAGGTATAGGTAATGTTGATCTCTAAAACAATCACATAATCAAGATAAATGCAAAAAAAAATATTACCAGGAAACTTGTTAATTAGCTTGACTCCTTTTAATGGCATAAAGTTAGTATTTGATTTTCTATTTACGGTACTCAAAAATACTTAACCTGTTAAAAAACTTAATTAATAACCTTAGCTGCTATTCTTTTTTCATCTTTAGATGGCTAAATAAAAATCATGTTGTAAAAAAGTTCTTGTTACTATCATTACTGACGCTGTTAACATCGTCATTCCTACCACTTTATCATCATCCCTATCATTGTCATTATTTCTATAAATATCTTCACCATCGCCAGCATTATCATCATTTCTACCATTATCATGATCATCCCTCCATTATTATGACCATCCCTCCATTATTATGACCATCCCTCCATTATTATGACTATCCCTCCATTATCATGACCATCCCTCCATTATCAGGACCATCCCTCCATTATCATGACCATCCCTCCATTATCATGACCATCCCTCCATTATCATGACCATCCCTCCATTATCATGACCATCCCTTCATTATCATGACCATCCCTCCATTATCATGACTATCCCTCCATTATCATGACCATCCCTCCATTATCATGACTTTCTCTCCATTATAATGACCCACCCTTCATTATCATGACCATCTCTACCATTATCATGACCATCCCTACCATTATCATGACCATCCCTACCATTATCATACTGTAACCGACATCATCCCTATCATTACCATTATCATCATTATAACCACAATCAACCGTACAAATACCATATAGTAAGTCACAAACAACATTTTTATAATCACCATCACCATCATCTTTATCATCATCATCACCATCATCATCATCTTCTTCTTCATCCCTATCATCACAAAATTTAGGATCATTATTAACAAAAGTGTTACAATTCCATATTTGCCATAACATACAGCTACTACTACTACTACTACTACTACTACTACTACTACTACTACTACTACTACTACTACTACTTCTACTACTACTACGACTACTACTTCTACTACTAATGTTATTACTACTATTATTGCTGCTGCTGCCACAACTACTATAACGTTTTCTATTACTACCGACGGTATTAATTCTAACAATAATTGTAATAAAATCAAAACTAGTCTCTTAATAAGGCCCACTTTGTTAAGAAAATTTAGCAATTATTAACTTGTAAAAAGATGATAGTGATCAGATTTACGAGTAACAATTTTCTTTAGGTACAGAATTACGGACTCGCCGGCCAGTATGATCCGCACTTTGACTTCTCCAGGGTATGAATATTTTGTTATTTCTCTTTATTTTGTGTTTTGTTTGTTCGTAAGTGCTGTTTCTGTTTCTGATTCTGATTAGGATTAGCATTTGGATTGTAGTTAAAGTTATGATTGTGGTCGTGAAAAATGGAAACTTACTAGTTTTTGCTGTAGATTTGAGCACATGCTCAACACACTCTATTCCTTCTTCCAAATGTGGGAGCTTACCTGTCTCAGCTACATGGTCAGCTCATTCCGTAAGATATTTGTTGATTTAGTTTAGAAAGAGACTTTTGAAGTGCTTCGGGTAGTAAATGAACTTTAAGTTGAAAAGTTTGATCATCGCCGTAGGAAAAGCTTAAAGGTGACGTTTTGAGTGTCAGTACCTCGTCAGAGTAATTCCATTTTGCAATGTTGTCTTATGAAAGATGTAAGGATTATTTTGTATTTAACCTAATTTTGTTTTGTGTTGGGCCTTTTTACCTCCCAGGTTGTTTTATTCTCAATGATTAAATACATTTTATTTGTCATCCAACAGGATTTAGAGCATTCGTCTTTGGGGCGCCTTGGTCTGAGAAACCGGATAGCAACATTTTTAATTTATGTAAGTTTGCCTAAAGCGCAATGTTTGTGGGATGTGACTATAAAGATAAACTCAAGTACAGATAGCACAAACGTACTAGTAGTTGAAACGTACTTGAAACCACTTTATGTGGCACTATGGCCACTTTGGTAGTGGGCAGTTACCCCTTTAAACTACCATAAAAATAGTGAGCCTGATTGCTAGCAGCCATGGACAGCTGTTTTGGTCTTTTTAGGCCTCAGCAGCATAGCATAGCTAGCAAACAGGCTCAGGTTCCCAAAAGAATTATCTCACCGTTTTTATGGTAGTTTGAAAGGGTCAATCCCTCTATAAATGTGACTATAGTGCCCAATATAGTGGCTTCAAGTTAGCTGCTATCTATAGTTAAGTTTACATAAGCTAAGTTAAATCCGAGTGTAGTGGCTCATAGTGCTAAGCCAATGATAGTCTTTGATTCCCTTCTGGACGGAACACTTACCCATTGCAAGTTAGCTCCCAATAAATGCTTGTACTCTATTTGCCAACCTCAGAAAGATGGAAAGCTGACTCAGCTTTATATTAATGTGCATTATGTCTTCAAAAAGGTTTGCGATTTGTAGTCACCAGCTGGGAAGTAGCCACAGCACGCTAGTGACAGAAAATTACCACCTGCCCAATGAGCAGTATAAAACAGACTTTTATTATGTTATCAGGGATTTGATTTTAGATTTTAGTTCTAGTTTTATTTCAAGTGAACATTGTTATAAGAATTTAAATTGTTATAAAAATTGATGAGCGTAGTAGTAATAATAGTAGCAAGGTAGAAAAGTAGGAGCATAGTAGAAAAACGCTTTGTGTGCGTCAGCTTAGACTTAGTAACTAAACTCAGTGGAAAACCAGTTGCGCCCCAATCCAATCTTCCGGGACATTTTTTTCTTAACATGCCCATTAGCAATATAACTAAACATAAAGGTTTTTATGAAACGTGTACTGGGAAAAAAGAGCAGAAATCAATTTCTCACTTAGGCTTCTAATAGTTTTTGCATTACCTATTCAGTTTGTAAAAGCTATAATCGGAGAAACAGGAAGAAAACTAGGTGCTCGCTTTGTTGAACATCTTAAAGATGTTGCTTCGAAGTAATGATTTAAAACTTGCGAAACCAGTTATGAACCATTTAAATATTCCTGGACATTCTTTTCCAAACATGCACATTAGCAGTGTAACTAAACACAACAATTTTAGATCCTAACGATATTAATGAAAGACTTTCGTTTATGTAATTAGTATTCCTGTTTTAAATAACCTGTTACTGCCCGCCGCCTTTTTTTATTTGCAAGCACAAAAAAAAAAATTCCCCAAATAAACCCTTTATTCAGTTCTCAACAGTTTAGTTGTTCTGACGAAGGGCTAACACTCAGACGTCGGCTTTGAGCTTTGTCTACGGCAATAAGTTTACAGTTTGTTTTGAACCAAAGTTTACAAATAAAGTTTACAAATGGTGCTGGTACTGCAGGTAGCGTAGCTAATCTAGGCGAACCAGCATATTTAAACTAAAGAAAAGCTTATTATAAAAAAATTTAAAAAAAGGGGAAAAAAAAAGAGATAGGGAGATAACTAATTTTATACACAAGCAGTATCAGATGGCAAAACAAAACATAGTTATAACGGTAATTATAGAACAAATTGACTAAGGAAGAGTAAACAGCAATGAGTGATGTATATAGTTTGACTTTTCTTATCAATAATCAAATTCAACGTAATGATAATTTTTTTTTTAAATTAAACGTGGTTGCGGTAAAAAATGGCAATAATTATGTTAATTTTAATGTTAATTTTATACTCGAATCTTCATTTTGCAGATGTCTAAAGTTGAAGCTGGTGGAGCAACTGTGTTTCCTTATGTTGGCGCTCGCTTGACTCCGTCTGAGGTAGGTAACCCAATAATTTGACGTTCTGTAAATCCAATTTTAAAATAACATAAACCTTGTCTCCACGATCTTATTCAGGAATTAGTCTTTATATATAACGGAAGAAAAATTACCAGCTCAGGGTAAAACTAAATGCAGATCAACTTTTTATCTGCCACGCCATTTCTCCATCCCCTTAGAAGCGTAAAACGTTTTACTGATAAGTCTAATTAGCTATGAAGTAACTTCCGCTTAACTTTTTCGTTGTAATTTGAGATAAAAAAAACAAAACAAAAAGTTCTTTTCAAAAAAATCCAACACAAAATAGTAAGCACGGGCTTACCTCGCTTACAGGCTGAGATACGTCCTTGCTATTATTATCATCCTCAGTGATTATCGTTATGGCTTTAATGGAGCCGAAACCAATTGTAGAATTGCACGCAATTTAGGCATCCTGCTTATGAACAGTAATCGTTTTGCTATTTTTTTCAGCAGCATTCTAGTTATGTCTGTTCAGATATCTGTTTATCAGTATTATCGTCCTTATTATAGCTCTAACAAACTTATAACTTTAGGGAGACACAGTATTCTGGTACAACCTCTTGAGATCTGGCGAGGGAGATTTTCGCACACGCCATGCTGGATGTCCTGTAATAGCTGGAACAAAATGGGGTAAATACACATCTGAGTTTGGTATGACAATACTGTAGATAACTAACTTGAGGAAAAACAGTGACATTTTTGTATTGCTTGCATGTTTCGGCTGATCAACTGCCGTCATAAGTGCTACGAACTACAAATTCGTTAGTAAAGTAAAAAAAAATATGAAATTTTGGCACTAGCGACAATTAATCCGCTGAAACATGTATATAATAAAAAAGTGTTTACTTCTTTAAACTTGTTCCAAAGATTCAGCAATTTAAATCAGTAAAACCTAGAAAGGTACAGCTGAAGAGATAATAAAGCTGTCATACTAGTAGAATAGTTTTTAATAATGGTATTGAAAAGCGCCATTGAGCCACCGGCAGCAGGAGACATGGGTAACGAATTTAGATTCAATAACACTAAAATTAGCAACAATTCTCGAGACAGAGGTTTTACTGCGGTTTAAACAATGACTTTATTAATGATCGTCGCGGTTATTGTTATTGAGACTGAATTGTACCGCGGTGTAAACAATGACGTTTTGAATGGTCGTAGCGGTTACATATAAACTCAATTTCAACAATAGTTCTACACCCCAAAGTTACAATGATGGACCCACTAAAACTGACCAGCTCTCCCAGCTAATGTTTCCATATAGTGCAGTTGGTTAGAGCGCGGGGAGCCCTGTCTGTTTACGGAAGACCCCTGTAGAGGGGTGCGGAGTTTGTCCCCGCAGACAAAAATTTCTAGGTACGGTCCTGGCAATTCCTTAAATTGCGAAGATATAATTCTTAACGTCACTGAAATCACATAACTCACATTTTAATCTTTGCCTGTTGTCATTTGCTGACAACATTTTTTTTTTGTTCAATTAAGTTCATTCCAAACAGCTTTGAGTTATTTTCAAATCATTTTTATTTTTAAAACTTTTGGACACATGCTTTATCTTCTGAAACGGTAGAAAGCACAAACCACCCGAACTCAACTCTACGGTTTGGCCATAACCGACACTCAAGCGCACAACCGGGTTCACCCGTGTAACAACAATGCAAGTAACTGGAGCAACCGTGGACAGCTGTTTCGTCCTTGTTAGGACTCATCAGCACGGTAAAGATTTTCAGCCACAAGCAAAGAGCTACAAGGACTAGTTCAAGGAACTGCTTTAATGCTTAGCTCCCGTGGAGTTGAGTACGGATTGTTTGTTCTTCCTACCGTTTTACTTTTATTTTTTGATAATTTTACGAAGTCCCTGAATTTCAATCTTTACGTCATTGATAAATATAATTTAATAACTAAAAATCCGGGATGGGGGGTACTTCCATATATTAACAATAAGGGTATGTGCCGCTGTTCAGGGTATGGTTTTCAGACCATCCAGTCTAGAACAGGGTGTATAAATCACGGAAATTTTTGTCTAGAACAGGGTATAAAATTTTACAATATTTACAAACCGCTTCGTACAAGGTGCAACAATTGTTCACGGATGAGAATTGGTTTGACTGGGTTTTGTGGTACGTGAAGTTTTTCCTGATTCACAGGCCTGACTTGTTTAGAAAAGGGTATGAAAATAGCGTCATTTCAAGTTTAGAACAGGGTCAGGTTTGTGAAGGTCCCTCCCAACATTCCGGTGAGTACCCCCTTCTGGGTTCAAACTCGAAATTGTCAAATTTGTAGTGTGGCCACAGAACTCCAAAAGTGAGCTTTTTGAGGCGTTTTAGTGAAGACAACGCTAAGCTGGTGATCAGATTACTAATTTTCAACGCGCAATTTGTGTATACAATAACTAAAGTTACATATACAATAACTAAAGCTATTTTTCACTGCGTGTTTTTCAAAGTTATTGTTGTCCTTATTTTTTGATAAAGGTTCTATAACAAAGTTTGACTATGTAGTTAAAAAAAAGAATTATGATAATTAAAAATATTCAAACATTTCCAGACGTTCGCCTAGGCCTAATTTATACTGTACAGCATCGTTGCAAAGATTTCTGCTCATCGATACTAATTCATGGATCAGACTGGTCAACTACAGTCCATCATCTCATGTGGTGTAAGGTTTAAAGATACAACTAGTGAAGTAACATGAAGAGATGTTTTTGACTACGAGATGTTTTTTCAAGAAGGACGCTTCAGGTGTTAAGGTAGAACTACTCTTGAAACATCCTTACTCAAACACAAACTAGCAACAAGGGATGGTCGACGAGTACAGAAATATGAGATGTCTTTGTGTAAGGATTATTCAAGTTTTATTGTTATATGCTATGCAAATTTAGTTTGAAATAGACAGTTTTGATTGGTCAGATTGGCTGAGATTGCAGTCAGCAATTAAGCTATTTGCTTTACATCCGGGCTTACGGTCCAAAATCAATTGTTCCCCTGCATGTTGAAGACTGTTGGCCCGGATGTAAGTTACGTAAGGCTGCTTCGCTTATAGCTTATAATACGGAATTCTAGGCTGCACGTGATCATTCCGTGACAAGTGGAATTTTGATCACCTCACTGAATGAACTTTATACTTTTGAAAGTACCGTTGTGGCGCTGCAGCCTTGTTTGAACTGCAAGTAAAAATATTTTTAAATTCGAGAGCCAGTCAACTAAACTATGGCACAAACAACGGCACAGACAACAAAAAAGATATTCGCTTCAAGAACAGAAGAAGAAATTTTAAAACTGTTGAAAGAAAAGGGCTCAAAAAATACTCAACAAGTAACAAGAAATGCAGTTAAAACCTTGAAAGAGTTCTGCAAATTCGAAGGAGAAAGGGAAGATTTTGAATACTTTCATACAGCTGCATTTGCAAACTGTTCAGTAACTTTTAATTTCAAGTGTAATAAATAGTTAAATTTTACCTTTTTTTTCAGTTAGTAATAAGTTTTCCTTTTGATTAAATTTAATGCCGATATTTTAATATTTTATTTTCAATGTTGTTTGAAACAGCTGTGAATGGCAGTTGGCGCCGTCTTCGATTGTTGTTATTGACTCAATAAATGATTTTTACTGAACTTATTGTTGTTTGTGATTATTTTGTGAAGCACATATAACAATATACTTGTTGTTTGTCACTTTGGGCCACAGCAGATTTATGGACCCTCGGTTTTGATGTCGCCCTCGGACAACATCAGTATCTCCGGTCAATAAATCTGCTGTGTCCCGCAGTGACAGTCAATAAGTGTATAATGTAACACTGCAAGTAGACTAGTAACGCGAAATGAACGGCGAGCACCGGATTATGAAATGCCTTTGAGTAAGGAAGCTTCAAGTGTTATGTTAAACTCTACCAGGGCACTTAACACATCCACTAGGAACTGCATGAGGGCTTGGTCTCGAAAGAATGAGGCGTTGTCGTACATATTCACCGTGGCTGGACAAGTGGAAATGAGCTGCAGCCAGTCGTGCAACAGGTGATCCCTGAAAACGCACATACATATATATATTATTAACTGTGATCTGTGAACAAGACATCACAAGGACGAAGCAGAGGAGGAAGAACAGCATGTGACAAAGAGAGTGATGATAACGCACATCTCTCAATTAAGGGAATAAAACAGCATCGCGCGTGTCTATAGTCAATAATAGAAAACGCTATGACGTAGAAGAAAACGAGGCAAATCCGAGTCTTCTCTTTGCGTTTCGATTGTTCTAAACGTGATAGCGTTTTCTATTATTGTCTAGAAACACAAGCTAGCAAAGCTAAATTCCTTACGGACACCCACTGTCAGAACATAAACTATGATGCTTTACCCACTATAAGAACATAAACTATGATGCTATACCCACTATA
>JANCMA020282205.1:0-12292 GCA_024336925.2 Zoanthus solanderi | reverse complement strand
ATCAAAGGATTTCATCAATAACTTAATTTGTACATCCTTGTTTTGACCGATTAGTAGGTTTATACTAAAACAATTAGGGAATTAACTAAAACTGCATTTAACCAAAACGGGAGGGAGAAATGAGGCTGATTATTGTAATATGAAGCTAGGGAGATTGGGAGGCAACCCTGGGGCAAATGTTTGATGCGCTTATTTATTTTATTTTTTTTCCCACGTTCGGGTTTTACACGCCTTTAGGCACTGAAGCTGTGACCTTGACTTGATTGAAAAATAGGATTTTCTCAGAGTCTCAGATCACGTATTTATAAATACGTGATTTTCCCAAGAGCATTACTAACCTGGAACTCTGGAATGCGTTGGAATTTTGTTTTCAAGGATGAAGAACCCGCAAGACGAAACGCATGGTCACTCGAAAGACAAAATCCCGTCTTTCGGCGATGATAGGACAAACCTACCGTAGTCGCAACTTGAATTTCAGAATAGATGCTTTAGGAAACTCGCATTGGGTATATGGAGTGCTGTAATAAGATTGTTTCAGAAACAGTTTTACAGATAGATAAGTTCTACACCGTTGTAAAAATAATTTTTAAACTCGCGTTTTGGACTGTAGTCCTTCGTCGGAGTGAATCTACTACAGTCCGAAAAGTCGGTTTACAAATTCTTTTCACTATAGTGTAGAACTTATCTATTTGTAAAACTGTTTCTGTAGAAACACTGACGCAGCATTACATTTGTTTCAGAAACAGTTTCTCGTATCCCTCGAGATTTTCCAGTATAATAACATCTGAAAACCAAACGTTAATACACGCTGTTTTTTTATAAGAACAATGAGGCTCCGATTGACCGAAAATTAAGGACAATTTAAAAACAAGGTAAAGCTGAAGCTGAACAAAAGGGAAAGTGTTTCTAGTTGAAACTTTACTGAATCTTGTAATTTAAGTTCGCAATGTGCACAGTAAAAACACAGAAGCACCGTTTCACATTTATTATCATATCTACTATTGTCCTAAATGATACAAGTATTTATGGAATATTAAAAGTTGCTCGTACGTTCAGTTTCAGTTGTTGCACATCTATGTTTCAACAATACTGTACAAGAATGAACAAAAAAAATTCAAACCGCTGACAGATTTAAGAACAAATTAAGAATAAATTGAAGTTGAAGCAAGCCAAAACATTAAAAACAATGAGCCTCGGCAAAATTTCCTGGTTCTTATAAAAAGAAGCGTGTATATATATTTTTAAATTTTAACTCTCAAATCGCTTTTTATAAGAACTTTTTATTGACTTATTACTATATAGCAAGGAAAAAGCTTGTTAGTTCGCTCATTTTGGTGATTTTGACACAAAGCCAGTTTACGGTGCAGCTACCAGTCGGAATCCCATCTTTATATGTCTTTCCAACAACACTTTTACACTCGAAAAAATTTAAAAAGAACAATAATAATACGAAGCTTATGTTTACAAATAATAATGGGTGCAGGCCACCTTTATATTGGTTAGTATTAATTTGGATCCACTGATCTGAAACACAATCATTCAAAATCCGCTAACTTCGCTGCAATTTCTGAAGATTATGTTATAGCATATGGGTCAAGGTGTTAAACGCTTCCTACCCCTAACACGTTTCTAATGGTTCGTTCATTACTTTCAATTTTAAATAGCCGAGCCTTCACGAAAACGTTCTTCAATAGCTCAATTAACGACTTAGAAGATAAGCCAATTGACTGACGTGCCGTCACCTGAATTTTTTGAACTGGTGTGCCATAAACTTCTCGGAGCAAGTACATAGACCAAAGATATAGCTCCACATTTGAGATTACAGAGATTAATTAATACATCAGTTCTTAGAAGTTTAACTTAGGTTTTATAGCCTTTTCTTGTTAGAATTACTAAGCTCTCTATAGATTATAAGTAGAAATAAAACCAAAACCGGCTTTTTTTGAAGAAAGAAAATCCACAAAAAAATTAAAGAAAACAATGGCAAAGTTCACAATGGAAAAGGTTGCTTAACTGCAGTAAATTTTACCGTAAAATTTAGGAAGACAATTTAAATATCTCATTTATTCAACCAAGAAATGAAAAAATTAAGTTCAAAATTTAGCCGGGTTTGTACCACGGACTCGGAGTTGACCAAAATAAATTAAAACTCTTACGTTTACGACACACGCCAAACGCCAGCCGACAAACCGCGGGAAAAGGGTGATCACGTGGTTTATCTCCCGTTTCCGGTACAAATGAACGCGCATTGGTTTTTACAGTGCGGGTACTCGAAATCTATGGCTTTATTTCTACTTTATTTGTACTTTATATGTACTTTATTTTCACTTATTTTGTAGCTAATTTTACAGAACAAACCAATCACATCCGTGATCCGTTGTGTGAAATCACAGCGCCACTTTGAAAATAATCAGGAAAAAAGGCAAAACAAATGTTTCAGCCGTTGCATCGACTCGCGGCTGTGATTGGCTAGTTCTGAAGAAAGTAATAAAACAAGTGAAAAAAGTACAAATAAAGTGAAAATAACTGAAGTGAAAATAAAGAAATAGGATTCATGGTTCGAGCTAGCGTCCGGACTGTAAGAGCTTTCTACTTTCACTGCTTTGATCCAATGGCCCTTCACTACTTCAACACTTCACTGTGCAGTTACACATCATAGGGTTGTCATATTTGTTCTTACGCTTTCAGTCTTTGAAGCTTTGCTCTGCTGCTTTCTACTGAACTTGGGAGTAATCATCTTGCTGATGCTGGAAAGACGCGTTGTGTTTGTTGCCCCGCTGTCACTGTGCGCGGAGTCTGTACACCGCCTTAGTTGTTTAAGGTGCGTAAGATTTCCAAACCCCTTACGGAACTCGCTGCTGACAATTGTGTAGATGATCGGGTTTGCGGCTGAATTGGTTATAGTGAAAAAAATCACAACATCACAGAACAGCCAAAAGAATTTCCAATCGGGAAAACCGTCCCACCAGATGGTTAGGATACGAAAGAGAGTTAACGGGAACATGGTGACTGCAAATACGACAACCAATGGTGTCAAGAGGCGTCGAGCTTTATTATCTTTGTTCACGCTCATCTTGTCGTCGTGACTCCAACGAGTACGATCATTCTCAGGATCTTCCCACACGCGCGGACCTCGCACACCTATGCGCGCGAGGAATTCAGATCGCTCTTTTATTTTGCGGGAAACGGCCCAGTATGTGAAACTGATGGCACCAAGAGGGAAAATATACCAAAATATTGTCAATGCAAGCAGGTAGGCAGTTTTAAGTGCTTTATTTGGCTCCTTTCCTTCGAAAGTCCACTCCGGGTAACACACTTTAATGTTTGAGTCCTCATAATACTTCATCACGGGATATATTGGAGCTCCAGTGAGTAAAAAATTTCCGAGCCAAACGGCTGCAATGACCATCCAAGCGTAACGCTTTTTCTTGCTGTTGTGCGTTGTTATTTTCGGACGATTAACAACAATAATACGATACCTTTCGATTGCAATCACCGTTATTGACCAGATGGAAGCCCCAAAAACCGATTCTGTGAGCGGGTAAATATAAAGACAAAAGGTTTCTCCAAAAGGCCAATCACCCAGAAGTTCTTGCTTAATAACTGCAAGGGGAAAGCACACGAGTAATACTCCAATATCAGCTACGGCCAAGCTACATATGAAATAGTACGTCGAGGATCGTAGTTTAGCCGTTTTTAGTACCACAATACACACCAAGATGTTACCAATAACGCCGAACAATCCAATAATTACATATAGGATAAGCTTGAAGACCTTGGCACCAAAGGATTCATCGTAGCTTTCCATGGCTTGCAAGTTGAATGAGATGTCTATCGTTCAGGCTATATTTTGCAGAGCATGTCAGCCTTGTGACGTTCCCCAGTTCATACATACCGAATGTAATGGAACCCTCTCATTGTTTTTTGGTGAAAATATCTCGAGTTTCTGCAAAATGAGAAGAAAAGATGATTTGAAAGTACAGTCGAACAAAACCTAAACTATCAGTATCATTATTAATTTTCAGCTCTACCGGTACTTTAGATTCAGAAATTGCTAAAATCTTTATTCATGGCTAAGAAAATATAATAGTAAGCTTAAGCACCAGGCGTTCTTGTTGTCACGGAGGCCAACCGGAACTAAACTGTCAGCAGATGTCGCGTACCTGAACAAGTCATGCGGTCGTGGTGATCGTCACGGAGACCTACAAGCTGCTCTTTGCCCCCGTGTTGGTCTGTCAGAACTGCGAAGTCGTTTTATCAAAGGAATGACTTCAAGCACCGAACAAATTGTTAATAAACCTTTGTAAGTAAATAATCTATTTCCAATTACTTTAACACTGACTTTTGCTTCAGGTTCTTGCCTTATTAAAGTTTGTTTACGACAAGGCTCTTTAAAGTTAGTTTTCGCGCCTTTTTACCTTGCGTGCGTAATACGCGCGCTGCTTAAGTTAAAAATTCGCACCAAAACGCCCATCATGTCCACTCACGGAAAACAGACCTTCGTCGTGAAGAAATGTTCCGGTGCTTAAGCTCTCTAATAAAAAGTCAACACGACGTATGTAAAGTATTTTTAGTTAATAAATTATATATCAGCTGGCCCAACCAGCCTTCTTCAGGTTTGAATTTAAAATTGGTATGGTGCTCAATTGTTTTTTAAAAACTACAAAATTTGACGGTTATGAAATATGATGCGCGTGCTTTAGAACTTAACTAAATACTGGAATAACAGAAGTGATATAAAAACGGTTAGATTAAAAACTAAGTGTCTATCCGGTAAGAAAAGGAAATAGCAACAGCTCAACTGTCGGTAATTTATTCGTGCGCATTTGTCGTTCTTTAAAAATAAATGCGCAGTAAATTAAGAACAATACAATAGTTGCGAGGTATTCTTTAGTTACTCCAAAATATAAATGTAAATATATAGAAAAATTATACGAAATAATGAAAAGAAAACTCTAATAAAAGGAAAAGAGAAAGGGAAAGTTTAATCCCATCTCGTAGTTTAAGGCAATTAGGTTTTAAACTAGAGCACCAGCTGGGATTATAAGGTGAGCTTTTCTGGCTTTACGAATGGAGTCACGATAACTGAGAAACTCTTTCAAGTGGTATTAGTTGCTTGTCTTAGGCTTAAGACTTGTCTTAGGCTTAGACTTGGTTAAGTGTTATCATGAAATGTTCTGAAACATTGCAATTGGTATGCTTAGATTTAGAGGCGGGGCTATCAACTGTTCTGCGATGATCAGAGGCGGGAATATCAACTGTTATGCGATGATCATTACGTTCACGTACGCGATTGGTCTAAAATCGATCACATGATTTAGCATTAAGTATCGACAACGTTGCGATCGTGTTCTCTATTTCAATAAAGCATTCTTAAGAACACTTTAAAAATGGCCTATGAAATACAAAACACTGGATATAAGAGTCAAAATGATTTTTTTGAACTTTAACTTCTGTGAAAGTTGTCATTTATCACAATATACACTCAAGTAATTTTCCATGCTTTTGACCCACGCACCGACAGACGTCGAAACGTTTGATTTCGTGCCCGTGTTTGGGGTTCTTTTGTACAACAGCCGCACTTTGCAACGTTTTTGTTCGGTTTTTCTGTTTTTCTTTTTCGATTTAATATCAGATTTACAAATATTAAACTCAATGGTTTGCCGCGGATTGCGGTGAAGAACACAGGAAGCGAAACATTGCAGGATTGATTCCCAGCTTTCCGGCATTGATAAAATTGAATTGCTTATTCAATCGAGCAACCTTTCTGTCTCATCAACGTGTTAAAACATTTTAGTTACTGGTCGAGTTCTTCTAACTCTTTATTAATTAACTTACCTCCCGAGGGACTGTCTAGTAATTCTAAAACAAGGTAGGATGTTAAATTTTCTTTTACAGTTCGATTTTCAGTTTTTGACACATTTTATTGAATGTTTCGCTTTTTGCTGCTTGCTGAAAATTCTTCTTTTCGCGTTAATTTATAAAAATTCCATTTTTTAATCTTTTTTCATGTAAAGCTTTTTTGTGATTTCTATTCTATTCTATTTTAAATTTTGAATTACGCCATTTTAATTATCTACTGTTTGCTCAATTTATTCCTTCAAATTCGTGAAGTCATGTATCACGAATCGCGCCATCCAATGCAGTGATCTCAGATTGCATTAAAAACTATTTAAGAGTTAGAGACTGTTTCAGTTAGTGTTTTGTTTACAAATAGACGCACTTGCTGGCAACACAGTGAGTTCGAAATTGGCAATACTACATACACTCGGCTTTGCCTCATGCAGTGAAAAAATACTCTTTCATCGTGTGGCCAGCTTTCACACCAGTCTTTAACCACTGAAAAGTTTTTGGTGCTATTAGAATTAAATTCTTGTGTGATTCTAATAGATATAAATCTATTTTCTAATAAGATTAGCTGCTGAGATAAATCATCAAGTATCTATTTGGTTAGACGAATGAATCGGATATGGTTTTGACATCAGTTATTTGTTCATCAGATAAACCAGACCCAAATGTAAAAAGAAAAAGAAAAGAAATTAATAAAACAAAACAATATTAGCACAGACGTTTGTATTTCTGCTCACGTTTCAAAAATTACAGTTAAACGATAATGTGCTACATTTTAAACAAAAACAACAGTTTCTGACAAATACTCTGACTTATACATTTAACTCAGCTCCAGGGTGCTGGCGAAGGGCCATCGCCACGAAAAATCAGTTTACGATGACTTGATTATTTTAATAATAATCATCATCGTAGTTTTAAAAAACTTAAAAATTTCAACCTAGAGTTAATTAAATTACTGATCTTGCAAAATTGTAGGTTTGATAACTTAAGTGAAGAGATATAAAGTTTCCCACTCAGTTGGGCTCTATAAATGAGGTTTTGTGATGACCTTCCTTATAGCTGTTCAGCTGCTGAAGCACTAACGAAATCGTTTTTCTCTATTAGCTTGCTAAATTTCTCAGCAGTTATTTAAGAAAAAAAAGTTCTTTCTCACCTGTGTCGTTTAGTTCATATGTGCATTCAATCAGTCTCCCACAGACGAGAAAAACACTTGCACGAAATACCTGCAATAATTTAGTTACTAGTGAGCGCATGAAGTCATGTGAACGTTTATGAGGTTGTGTCGTGCTTGAAATTGTTTCTATTTAACTAATTGCATTACACCAGTTTCCTCCAACATTTTGAGGCCACATTTTGATTGGTTTGCATTTGGCCTCAGTGACCGCCCTGCATTAGACCATCCAATCACGAAGAAGTAACAAAGTGACTCGATGTGTAGTGTTGATATCAAGTTTACAAAAACAGGAAATTTTCAAAATGTGGCTTGAAACGGAAAAAGTTAATGCTATTTGAAACAAGACAGAGTAGGAATAAAAACGTTTCACAAGTTTTTTTACAGTAAAGTTTAAATTTTTCATAATGTGGCTTGAAATGGAAAAAGTTGATGCTATTTGAAATAAAACAAACTAGGTCTTTGAGTGAGGCTAACCAGGCAAATTTGAATACAGACACGAAGAATAATAAACTAGCCGCCATTTATGAAAGTGGTAAATAAATAGATAATTTCATGTAAGTGAAAATCTAATGACAAAAGAGCGTACATCATTCAGCCAAGCAGACAAAATAAAAATTGGATTTTCTTTTGTTTAAATAATTCGTACCAGTATCATTTTGTTTTCGCATTAACATGTTTTTCTCCCGAAATTCTTCGTCAGAATATGTTCTCCCCAACTGAGCCGCTCCAGCAATGTGAAGTATGAGCAAATCAATTTTGCGACAGCCAACTGTAAACTGACAAAAGGCCAACACTCGAAACGTTTATATTCCAACGTTTTTTCAAACCTTAAGTTCTCATCTTATAGTTTCGAGACAAATTACCATTTTTTCATGTCTTTCTATAATGTCAGAACACAAATTTGGTTCATTGATGCAATTGGTCTTAGTCAGTTGATATTTTTAAAAAATGAAGACAGAATGTTCAGCTGAAAACACATTGCTGTGCAGTTGAGATTCTACTACCTTTCAAAGTTTCATACGTACGCGTAATTTTATATCTTTTCAATATTTTGATTCGTGTTTTTATTTTTTGGTTTTCATATCCTGGTCCTGGATGTAATATGTCAAAAAAGAGAGACAGTGTTTCATCGCATTTTCAAACACTGAGAATAGAGTTGACGCACAGCGGAGTGTTTTGGACGAATTCGAGGTGTCTGGAAATGTGATGAAACACTGTCTCGAGTGTTTGAATTTTGATATATCTGCTCCATCGAAACTAAAACTAAGGAGTAAACGAAGAAATAAAATCGTAAAAATATATACTAATTAAGGTTACATTTCCAAATCATGGTCACGGTTATGATTTCTTTTGTTTTAACTTGATGAATTATTAATGAGTTTGAGAAATGAAGTTTTCTCCACTAACATCCTTTTCCAGGTACAGTTCGTAGGTTTGAAGGGCTAGTTACCTGAAGCACGTAACATCACCGGACAATTCAAATTTTCAGTGGCAAGTTTTTACTTTTTATCATTAAAACTCGTATGCTGAGAACAAATAGTATGTAACAAGGACGAAGAAATAAATTTATTATCACATACAATTAACCCATCCACTCTCAGCAATAGTCATTGACTGAATATGCTTTGATGAAACAACTTCTCACTAATTACCTTTCTTATAAAGTAAAATGTAGGATTATAAAACATATTTTAACCTTTTGTTAGATATCCTCTCGCACGCAGTTAAGCCTTATTTTAGTTCCAGCTGCTGTATGACTAAAGTCTAAGCAAGTGTTAGCAGGTCAAATTGCACAATTGGTTTTCACACAATCCCAAGAGAAACAAAAGACAATAGACATAGCGGCCATGTTGGTGTCCCAAACAAAAGAAATAATCAAAATTATTTTGTTCAGAGTACACCAACATGGCCGCTATGACGTCAGGTGAAAACCGGCAGTACGACACATTACACTAATGTAATATGTCACTAATGTGTTATTAATTATTAGTTATTAATGTGTTATTAACTGATTGGGGAAATGAAAATGTTAAGAAAAAACTTTTGAATAACAAAAGGTGAAACACCATTTTTTCACAAACTGAAATACTGAAGATACAGTCTGCCTCTGATCACAAGAAAAACCGAGCACACGTACAAGAGCACCTAAAGGCGTTAAGTTAACTTTTAGCTATTAAAAATATATGGCAGTTATGAACAAAATAAGAATATTTTGAGTCTCAAATTGCTGAAAAAATTAAGAGCATTGAGCAAAATTTTAGTGGTTCTTAAAAAGTGTAACTACACATTGTTGTGTGTATATTAAAAATTGTTTGTTATACGTATACTGAGCTGCATTGAAACTAGCATTATTCGTAGAAGAAAATAAAGAAAGTTTATCAGCCTACAAAGGTAGGGCTACAAAGCCATGCATATTCCTTAATAAAATGTATACAGATATGGTGAATTTATCGTGACATATTAAAATAACTCTGAACCCAATGAAATTTCAACCTCGGAGTTGAACTCAGCCCTGCATGGGTTGAAAATTTCGCCATGTAATAATACAGTAAATTAATTCAATACGGTTTTTGTATTGAAGAAATTTCAGCGTGATTAACAGGGCTGAGTTCAACCGCGGGATTGAAAAACTCAATGTAATCCGCCCCTTACAGTACTCTTCTAAGAATTGTAGTATCGAGCACACGTTCAGAGATTTTTCTCTTTTTTCTGTGGTCTTATTGCTCGTTTTGTTACAGCTCACTAACTTCAGAAATACAAGGAGTAAATGGTTGCTTTTTTTTTAAACAAAAATCTTTTGAGTATTGCCTGGTTTGCACCTGTTTTTCTCAGTGCTAAAGGCTAAACCTTTCCTGTTTAACTCACATCAGTATTTTCTAGCAGTATTAACACAGTGAACTTGATGAGGGATTTTCACAGCTAGATTTTATTTTAAGTCAAATTACTGCTGCCGTAGAATTATAGAGATATATCAGTTGATTATCAAGTTTTTAAATTGCCAAATATTTTCTTTAACTTTAAGTAAAGATTTTCCATTGAAAAACTAGTAAAGAACTAAATGCTAATAGACATAAAAGATACAAATAATCACGGTATTCGGTAGAAACTTTTTACTGAGTTAGAATTACTTTATAATATACGTATACTATAATCAATGTTTCTACTAATCGTTCCTAGCTGTCTGAATGTTTTCAATTCAAACAATATTTCCCAAAATACAAACAGATGGTCCTATGTTAGATTATAGTTTTGGCGAGATCAAGTTTCTGAAATTTTCTTTTAATTAGCGAAAAAAGTTCAACGTAAGTTCTAGGTTTGTATGTCATGAACAAAAGGTTTCAGTGTACCTAAACTAAAGAAATTATACCAAAAAAGTTTTGGCAATAATTTTAAATTTCAGAAATGTTTTGTTTAGAAATTAATTGAATTAGGGCTTAAACTTCTATCTCCATTTATCATTTATAAGCCTAAAAGTTAAAAGTCTGCAGATTAAAAGTTAACGTGTCTTCAAGTGATTTTTACAACAAATTGAACAGTCAAACAATTCAAGTTCCGGATCATCAGGCCGGATGTAGAGTTGAATACGCTTCATGTGAACAAAATTGTACTTTCGAGAGCGATAATTATGCTCTCTGCTGCTGGTTGGCAGCCAGCTCGAAATCAGAGCAACAGTTGCTCGAAACGTCAGTTTTTCTATTTTTCTTTCTGGAGTGGATATCAGCGATTTGGCGATTAAGTACAGTTTTTGTTTGGAAGGCAGTCGTCGTGTGTGTTAGTTCGTCGTCCATTCTGGCGGCCGACACTTAATGCTGACACTATTACAGCGATGATCAAAATTCCAACTTAGAACTTGTCTTAATCATTACTATCAAATGCTGTTTTTTTTGTTTTTGTTTTTAAAGTGTTTAAAACTCAACCCCTATTCTTTCAGCTTAACTTGCACAAAAAATTGGGCAGAAGGTAATGTTTTCTAACAAACCACCCCTCAAGACAGAGGACAAATGTTTCTCGGGATTGTATTAGCTTATCCCAAGACGCATGCGCAATAGTTTTACCTTTACCTGCGTATATTGTAAGGATCCACTGCACAGAGCCGTACTACCTTAAAAGTTATAACGGTACAAGACTTGTCCACAATGTTGGTGTTTGAAGCTTTTTTCCTCGGCGCAATCCTTCTTGGGATAACCGTTTAAGAAATTTGTATCGTCAGTGCAAGATTTTGTTGGTTTCCGTTTTCCTCTCGAGCTGGCAAAGCGGACCAAAACTTGTTATGATTATGACTGTATTGAGGTGCAGAGAGTAATGTTAGTCATGCAGCTGTACACCTTTAGCTCTGACTAGTATAATGATGTCACCAGCCCTGGTATATAATCGCCTAACCAACTCCAAAGCCAACATTTGAACAGAACTTCAAACCGTCCTAAAATCTGCTCCTTTTCAAGTGTTTGTTTTTAGCCGAAGAAGAAGAAGAATGAGTCGTCATTTTCTCAAAGAAGAATAGTATATTTTATATTACTGTCAAAGGTACATTGATAACGCCAAAATATGTCTAAAGTGGCTAAAAACTTACATCTAACCTAACTCCTGCCAAAGATAGATTGCATGCACTTATCTGTTCTGTAGAACAGGTCAGATATAGATCATTGAAACAACACAATAAAAACATTGTGGCAACTTGAGCGATATCTTAATTTGGACCTTTCGCCTTAACCAGCTCCTTCGGATTAGGAAACGAACGTTTTATTTAAGTTTTTTTTATTCACAGTTATCATTATTGTTAGTATTTGTCGCACTAGCTATTTGCGACATGGTTACCTATTAATGTATAGTATAAAAATCATTTTAAAACTTGTTTTAGTAATTGTAAATATGGCGAAAAGTTGCAAGAAATATATACAAGAAATCATTCAATTGAGTGACTACATGTAATGCCCTAGTTATAACACCCGCTCATAATTTCACATTAAAACAAAATATCTAACTTTTAGCGAACTGTCTCAAATTTTATATTTCGTTTAATTGGTTTCTGCTTTCCAAGTAGTCGTATTTATTAATGTAAATTCTCAGGTGAGAATTTCTTTTTCAAATATTGTCAACTGAATAAATTAGATTCTACATAAGTATACAATGTGCCCTCCCGGTTACCACCATAATGGCATTTTTTTAACCTACTGACGGTCTAACACGCATTCTGCATTCTGATTGGCTACTCTACTAGAGGTCTATTTGTGATAGCCTATTAGTAGAGAAAAGATGGCGGATCAAAAT
>JANCMA020282097.1:1683-12292 GCA_024336925.2 Zoanthus solanderi | reverse complement strand
TTTCCTTGAGCTTCCCTGTCATTAACTAATTCCTTAACTTTATCTCAGTGTATAAAACATGTTGTTTAAACTTATGGATGAGTGAATGAATGAATGAATGAATGAATGAATGAATGAATGAATGAATGAATGAATTTTAAAGTAGAAGAAGTTGAAAGCTGTATTTTACTGTAACAGTCTTTGGTTTCAAACATCATGCAAATGAGAGATCATTCTTGTTGTTAGAACTTAAATGATTGTTTACCGTCTGGTTGGAGAGTTTATCGGTTCATCTCTCGCAAAAGGCAACAGCAATAACAATATTAATTTTGTTTAAAACAATTTACAACCAAAATATTTTAATTTATTGAGAAAATAGCAAGGTACTGACTGCCTTGAAAAACTATATGAGCTGTACAAGCCAGTCAACCGGAGCGCTCCCTTGCTGTGAATCGACTTTACTATGATTTTTGTTTGTTCAGTACTTAAAGAACTATAAAGAAACCAACCAAATAAGGGAAAATATTAATAACTATAACAGGAACAAATATACACCAATAGTAAAAAACCGCAGAGATAATGCTTCTAGCAAAGTAAAAGAAGAAAACATAATGATTTATTCAAGTCGATTAATTTTCCGATTCATATTTCCCAGTAGTTTAATACTTCTAGTAACATGTTCATTTTTAAAATCTGGCTTTGAGTATTTTAATGAAAAGTTATATATTTTAAATTTGCATCACGTGAGTTCCAGATTTTTTCTACTGAAAACTTTATGATAAAAGTGTCATACTTTGTTTACAAGAGAGTCTTAAATTGATAGTTAAGTGTCCTAAATGTATTATTTGGTATATCATGAGTAAGTTATCTTCCAATATTTGCAAAATGATTATTAAATTTGTTCGGTGTACACCTGTCACATAGTTCTAATTCTACAAATTCTTTAAAATAGTTTTATGTGTACAATCCTTTTACATAACTTTATAGGTATAAAATCTTGTCACATAGTTCTAGGTGTACAATACTGTTACATAATTCTAGGCGTACAATGCTCTTATATGTTTCTAATTGTACAATGCTGTTAAAGAGTTCTAGGTGTACAGTGCTGTTACAGAGGTCTAGGTGTACATGCATGCAGTGCTGTTACAGAGGTCTAGGTGTACATGCATGCAGTGCTGTTACAGAGGTCTAGGTGTATTTTTCTCATCATGCTATTTCCTTAATGTGCATTTTTCGTGAATCACTTTTGTATCAGATTCAGGTTCAAGAGGATATCATAGGAACTATCGGTGTTACGATCGTGGTGGAAAGTACAATTGCTTAAAGGCTAAACGTCGCGGTTGTTGTGATAACAGCTGGATGCACAAATATGTATACTGCCGCCGGACCTGTGGTCAGTGTCGGTCGGGATATGGTTACGAGCCTAACATGTACAGAGGTGGACACCGGGGACAAACACAGCCAGGTGATGACATTTATAACCTCAAAAGTATTTAAAGAAAAGCCTTAAAAAAATCAAGAGATAAGTTTACCAGTGGTATCAACAAAACTAGTTTAAAGTTATTGGTATGCATCGTTTCATTGTAGCTGAACGTCAGGGCTTACCATTAATGGATGAAAACTTACAACACAAGTTCTTATCCCCGATTGGTTAGCTGTTTTGATGTAGTACAACATAAGGTCGTTTTCCCTATTGGTTAGCTGTTTGGATGTAGTTCAACATAAGGTCTTATTCCTACTGGTCAATTGCTTTGTTGTAGTACAACATAATTAATTCCTTATCCCCGATTGGTTAGCTGTTATGTTACAGTACAACGTAATGTCCCCGATTGGTTACTTTTTTCAGGTGTAGTACAGCGTAATGTCTTATCCCCGATTTGTTAGCTTTTTTGCTGCTGTAGAACGTAAGTTTTTTACCCTTGATAGGTTCTTTCGGTGTAGTTAAAAGTCAGGGCTTACCCATGGTGCGTTTGTTGTTTCAATGTATTAAGACATAACGGTTTAACTCTAACGGTTTACTCGTGTCAGAGTATCAAAAAACATGAGAGCTAATACCTGTGTATTAAAATATAAAGGCCTAACCATGACGGTTTACTTGTTTCGGTGTATTTAACAAATATTCGCCGAAGGCAAGGGAATATCCGGTGAATATTCACCACCCAAATGTTCAGTTCAGTGAGTCTGAGGCGAATAATGAATATTTTAATAAAAATGGGAAAAAAAGGCAAATTGGTGCAAAATTTTGTTGTTGTTGTCGTTTGTTCATAATGATATTGTATTACCTTTGAAAAATGTTATTCCGAACTTCGTTGCATCCTTAGTGCTTTTCTAAAGAGTGTTTTCTTTCTTGTTAAGAATTTGTTCTCACATCGACTATATAGCCGCATAATAAGTGAGCCTTTACCAATGAGAGTACCAGAAACTCTATGATCACCTGAGTAATTTTACTAATAAAAACTAACTGGCTAACCCCGATTTTTATCTTATGTCTGAAAGACTAGTTGCTTTTGATTGGCCTCGTCAGGTTAGTGTAGCAACCAATCAGGTTCGAATTGTTCTATAATCACGAGCAGTAAAAGCCTAACGAGGGATGCTTCTGTTAAGTTATCCTTACCACGCGTGCTTGGTGATTTTCTGAGTCAATCAATCTAAAAACAAATCCTTCTTGTTTCTTTTGAAATGTAGCGAGTCAGTGTTTCGACAAATTGGGGACAAGGAGGTGCTCCGTTTTGAAAGCCCAGGGCCATTGTTATTATTATAAGTACAAGCTTCATTATTGCCGTAAATCGTGCGGAGCTTGTGTGCACCGGTCTCCTACGCCTGGTAAGCGTCTTACTTATTGTTATAAACAATTCTCAGCGAGCATTCATGATAAGCACACCTGTAGCACATATACATAGGCTATATAACCTAAACTTGATTGATTCGGGTCAGTTAAGCTAAATAATATACGGAATGAGCCCCTCCTAACTAATCCCCAATTGTATGATCCGTGTCTTGACCTGCAGAAATCTCATTCGCTCAATAACGCTAAAGAAACCAGCTTTAAGCACAGTTTTTTTAGCCACTGGGCTTGCTGAGGAATTTAGCTTAGACTGTTTGATCAGTTTCTTTTTTTCCAGGGAAGCTGCGAATATATATTTTAATACATGCGGAGACAAAGAAATCAGAAAAAATCTGAGCTTCAGATTGGAATCGAACCCATGATCTTCCGTACACCAATCGAAAGCTCTATAACTGAGACACGAGAGCTAACGGTTGTGATACACGGACTGTATCACACAATAACTGGAATAACAGTAGTGTATCATGGACGCAATGATTTTTTTAACTGCATCACGCAGCCACTCTTACAAACAACAGGCTGATCATTATAATAAATAATATATATAAATACATGCGGATACAAGGAACTAAGAAGAAATCTGAGCTCCAGATGGGAATCGAACCCATGACCTTCAGTTTACTAGTAGAACGCTCTACCACGGAGCCATGGGACTCATGTTGCGAACTAAGACACTATATTGGGTTTCGACACACGGACTTTATCACACAGTCAATTGAACAACATTAATGGCTTATGGACGCAATGATAGTTTTTTATAAACTGCATGACGTAGTTACATTAATAATGTCTCAGGCATTTATAGATATCAGTACTTATTAAATGATCGTCATGTTGTAAAGATGAGATAGTTTTTTAATTTTGCATTTTGTCCATATTAAGCTTTCTGGTTTCCACAATTTTTACTTAAAAGCTATATAACTAGATTAATTCCTGTCCTGTCATAGCTGAATATAGTCTTTACTTTTTCTTCACAAAAATGCAAAAGTTTACTTGGGAGTCCAAATTCAATATAGGTTGTTGTATTGGAAAAACCGTAAATATGAAAACAGGTAAACCATCCAGTTAAGGTGGGAGTACACCCAAACTGGGCTGAAAAATACGATATTTTGTTTTACTCGGAATTAGAACCTTCAACCACTTAAGATTACTTTGGGAAAAAAAGGTTTAACCTTTTTTATTGTTTTTTGCTTTAAAATGCGATTTTAAAATTCCCGCTTCTGTTGAAGTTTTTCGTTTCTATGGTAACGAAGATAGTATTTTTTGTTTATCGGTTGTTTTGCTGTGCTTCGTAGTATTCAGTGTAAACAAGTTTATTTTTAAGAGACACTTTAGGTAGTCTTACATGAAGTAGGGACTGCTTCAGAGATCATTTTGGGCTATCTTTTTGCCTGAACTTTAAAACACTTTGTTATGAAACAGAAGGAGGCACGCAAAAATCATATTGTAGATAAGATTATGACTGGAAAAAAGGTGACATCTGGGTATAAAAGGAAAAGGAAAGGAAAAGGGTTTTCTGGAACTCAAAATCAAGCTGTAAAAAGCGCAAAAATTGCCACTGTTGAGGGCGAAGTTTCCAGTGTAGCTACGAACACTTCTCAACCAAATCCGCTGCCAGAAGAATCAGACGCGGACCCTGAAATGCCAATCGGTTTCTCTAGAAGGAAGACGGAGCATGACACTGAAAGCTCTGATTCTTTAGACAACGATTCAAACGGTGGTGGATACCGATTGATTAATCTAGAAAACTTATCTACGATTCTCTCGCACGTGCACGTGTGTAGGAAAGGTGAGTGGGCTTGCTTGATATCAACTTTGCACTGTATTTCTGACTGCAGAGATATTTTTTTGACTTGTTTCTCTGAGATAAATGTTTTGTTTTTATTTTATATAAAAACAAAATCAGCAAAAATTTGCTGGTTTTGTTAAGAACATGTTTACTTGCTGTTGCCCAATGCTTTCGTGAGGTTAATGAATTATTAACTTGCTATATTTTTTTCTTAAGGCAACAATGAAAGAAGACCTAGAAAGAAGATCAGGATTGATGTCAGAGTTGTCTCTTCAGTGTAGCTCCTGCAATAAATCTAGCCCCCTTCGTACATCCACAAGCGTGACCAAGCGAGGCACATCATATGATGTAAACCCGCAGAGCAGTGTTCAGTGGCAGTGGTTATGAAAGTCTTTTGTCATTTTGTAGCATAATGAACATGCCTTGCGTAAGTAAAACTGCCTATTATAAGCAAGTAGATAATATTCTAGAAGCCCTGAAGATGAAGCTGAGGAGCAGATGAAAAAAGCAGGTGAGAGACTCAGACAGCACATTTTAAACGAAAATCCCAGCAAAAGTAAGGATGAGACACTGTAGGCTGTTGTTAGTTTTGATGGAACATGGGCCAAAAGGGGATTCACATCACTTACAGGCGTAGTATTTGTTATGTCTGTTGACACAGGGGAGATACTCGATTATCATGTGATGTCCAAATCATGTAAGAAGTGTGAAATGAAGAAAGTAAATTGTCACAATGATGATGAATTTGATGATGTCACAATGATGATGAATAATGATGTAAATTGTCACAGTGATGATGAATAATGGTTACTCGAGCATCATGATTGCGACATCAATTTTGCTGGTAGCTCACCAGCGATGGAGTCTGAGGGGGCTGTTGTTATGTGGAAAAGATCAGTTGAATGCCACAACCTATAATATAAGTGGATGGTGAGTGATGGTGACAGTAAGGCTTTTGGCTCTGTTGAAAATATTTATGGAGAGATAAAAATAGAAAAACTATACTGCGTTGGGCATACATTTGCTCAACTTGAAGAAGAGGATGGGCAAGCATTTGCTCAACTTCAAAGCAAGAACAAAAAAAAAAACTATAAGATGGACACCAAATTGGTGGGTGTGGGCGCCTAACTGAAGTAAAAATCAAGCAGCTACAGAAATATTATGGTTTAGCAAACCGGCAGAACACTATTTCGAAATCAAATCCATCAAAGAGAGATGTCGACCTTGCAGTATAAGCAATGAAAAAGAATATCATTGCTATTCTCCATCACATTGTAAAGCTAGATAATTGCAGTAAGCAACATCGCTTTTGCCCCCCAGGCGAGTCATCTTGGTGTAACTGGCAGCAGGACAAAACTTCAGGAACATCTACTTACACCAATGAAGGTTGTCTACCTAGAGTGTTTTTGAAGTTCTCAAACCAACATTCATGACCCTTAGTGATACCAAACTTCTAAAAAGGTGTGTTCTTGGTGTGGGTGCGATGTCCTAAGCACAAACATCATGGTGTTAAAGTTATTCGTTGTTATGTGGCCTCAGCAGTCTGCCACTGATCGTTTCTAAAACTCCACCCGAGACCACCACGAGTGACCAAGAGTGACCACGGGTGACCACGAATGACCACGAGTGACCACGGGTGACCACGAGTTAAAAAAATTAAAAATATATAAAACAAGAATAAAATAAAAAATAAAATAAAAATGAATAAAAAATAAAAATAAATATAAAAATTAAAATAAATGAAAAGCACAGGAAAAGTTAGTTTTATCGTTCGAGTATTCATTAAGTTTTCAGTTTCTTTTAACATTTACGAGTAACAACGAATGACCACGAGTAAAAAACAATAGAAAAAAAAAAGCAACTGAAAAATAAAAAAAAAGTTAAGAAAAACTAAATGCGATTTGTCCGTGCCTGGACATCGTAATATCATTTTCCGCCCTATTTTTACACCTTTTTGACATTTGATTTTTGACATGTTTACTCTACAACAGCTTCGGTCATGTTGACTATCTTGCACGCACTCAGTCTGAATCACGTCATTCATATTCGTTCTCTAGCACGAATTCTGTTGCGTTTACTGATGTGTTCTTTGATAGCCGGGTAACTGACTAAGATGGAAAGCGAGTTTAAACGTTTGTATTCTACAGCTGTACGGGAAGGAAGTAAGTATACTAAACCTACCGATTTTCACTATATGAATTTCTATTGCAATACGAATTTACTTCTTCCCTTGTCTTGTTTCTAATATGAATCAATCAAATGTACACAGAACGCCGCAACTCGTCAGATTATGGATCTGATTTGGATCTAGAGAGAAGGTAAGCATGTGTTTTAAATCTTTTGTTCATGTTGTTCAGGATCGGGTAGCCGTCATACCGCGTATAGCCACAGTGTGAAGCTGAATTGTTCGTCGATTTCAAGTTATCTTTCATGTTTTGCTAGCGTTAAGCTAGGGTTCATCTCAGTTCTCATCTATAGGTGTTTTTCTTGTTTTCACAAATATTTTTCCATTATTTGCAGTGCCTTTAGCCCAACCCCTGCCGTTCACCAGCGATACAGGAAGAAGAGTTTGCAAACCGCATCCCCTCAATCTGGTGCGTAGTTTTTGCGAGTGTGCGTGATTTTCATTAATTTAGCAGTTCACAGTGTTTCATTGCTTATTGATTATTGTCATCTTTTATTTTTGTGTTTTGTATGCATTTCTCCATAAATGTTGAGCATTTTATGAAAATAACAAAAAACATCCTTCATTAATGCAGTGCAAAGGATAATTTACAGCTGTGCTTATAAAAGCGTGAATACTTGAAATATGTCTGGAATGTTTGTGTTATAACCAATCACAGACGAGATCTTCACACCACAGACAACTGTTTTTAAAGGTCACGAAATAAATTACTTTTGTTTTGTTTAAGGTTACAAGTTGTCCTATTAGGATTTAAAACACAGCATGTCCACTGTTCCTCATGATCAGTGCTGAGGACCGCATCCATCACATCGTGCAATATCAGAAAAAAAAGAAAAAGTTTAGAAGCAAACGTGACGACGACCAGCTTCCATGTAAGGACGTTTCACATGAAGACAGCGAAAGTAAAAATTCGTGATGTTTTCGTTTCTGGTAGCAGAATTCCTGCTAATATTTTTTTTGTAGAACTAGGCGATTAGATTTACTGCATGTGGGCAAACGATGGCGATTGAACATTTGATCTACTGGGCCACCACAAGCTCCTTGATTGCAAGATCGGAAAACTGGAAAGTCAACATGTATGGGGCAAAGTAAACAGTCCAACTAATTCGCTATTCCTTCCAAATAATAATTTTGCACTTTCTCTGAAGGCGTTTATGCATTTCTGTGGTGTGAAGATCTCGCATGTGATTGGTTACTACACAAACATTCCAGACATATTTTAAGTGTTCACGCTTTTATAAGCACAGCTGTAATACCCTTGTCATTTGAAAATTCAGATACATCTGTTATATGTATGGATATTTATTTGTCTAATTTATCTCATGATGTGTCTTTAAACCATTTGTAGGAAAATTGTGGAAAAAATGCGCAAGATCTGCACGTACTTATTCTATTTTTTATATCAAATATGCGATTTAAACTACTTATCTAAAGGTGAATAAATAGTTGTTTTACTTCTAGCCATACTATAGTGTGTTGGGTACTAGTTGGTATTATAGTCGATGGGGTACCACTACTGGCAACTATATTGGGGTGGCACACAACTGAGTAATATTTTGTTTTAAATTGCTTTGAAACCGAAAATTTCTTGCAAAATAGGAGCGTGTATTAAAAATACTTTTAATTTCAAGTTGTTGTCTTATTAACAGAAAGGAGGTTTTACCTTAAGGTTCCTGTTCAGTTTTTAGTTAATGGAGCGGATCTATATTATTTCGCTACATAACCCTAGAAACCTATAATCACTGAAAAGCTTATTAATTTAAATTCTCTAAATCGCTGTTTAATTTTTATTTGGTAATTTCACTGAAGTAAATAAAAAGAACTGTGTTAATTTTGTTTTGTTTGAAGTCTAGCACTTTTTTTTTGCGTCCCAGTAACTATTTCACGGATTAAATTAAATAACCATACAAAGAATCACTTTTAGTAAAGGCCGAGGCAGCTGTAGTGAGAACTATTCCTAGTTTTTAAAATATTTGCAAGGCGAAACACAATCGAGCAATACTATTTGGATTAGCTTTTTTAATAATATAGATGGGAAAAGAAAAAATAATAAAAGTTCATCTAATAGATATTCACAAGGAACCCAAGGGTTGCTGCTTCTGCAGTTGCAGCTAACCTAACGAGACTGCTCAAACTGTCAAAACAAAAGGGCGTGTTGAATTTTTTTATTTCCGGCAAAATTCTTCTGTTTCGAAATCTCGTTCAGCACACGAGCAATCCCTATTTGATTTTTACTCTTTTAAAGGTTTACTATTGATCTATCTGAAAGGCTAAAAATGTCGTTTTGCCCATTTTCAAAGTAGTACCATCTGCACTAGTCAGCATACTTACGCATAGTTTTATGTACATAGTTCAGACGATTTTAGGACATTTAGAATGTTTTGTTCTATTTTTGCTAGTCTTATTCAATTCTCCTTTGTTTTTGCTTTTAGCTCTCAACTCACAAGACCACTAGCCAGACCATTAGCTGTATTTTCTCTCACTTCATTTTTGTTTGTCCTGAAACTGGAATCTGTTATTCTCTAATTGTATTCGATGCCCAGAAATACGTGTCGCTCAATTAAGACCCGGACCCCTTTTGACCTCCCTAAAACTTTATTTATTTATTTATTTATTTATGTATTTATGTATGTATTTATGAATTTATTTATTTATTTATTTACTTATTACTTATTTATTTACTTAATTATTTATTTATTTATTTATTTTTATTTTTTATTATATTATGTAATTTTACGTGTCGTTTAGTTAACATCTGATCAGTTCTTTTGTTTCATTAACACAGCAGCAGAATTGACCAAGAAACGCAGGGACACCACCCCTAAGAAACTCGAGGAAGGAGCACGTAAAAAGTTACAAGCCAAATCGCCACATGTTGTCTGTATTGACATAACCGGTTCCGATGATCACGATGTTCCGATATTCAGAAAGAATAGCGAATATGCTGATTCTGACAACTCTGGTGAATTGGAGGGAGAATTCAGTTCTGAAGAAGAGGAGGTGAAGGTAGAGGATGGAAGAGATTCGATAACCTCAGATCCAGAGTTATCCTTGCCCGCTTTGACCTTTTACCTTAACGATAAAAAACTACCAATATAAAGTAAACAAAATCCAGACATTCAAAGAATATTTCGCATTTGTCTTAAGAAGGACGTTCCTGTTGACCGTCTTGTCACCCGAAAGCCTGTGCGAATTAAGGACACAGCCACCTTCATTGTGAACCAGAACGTGACCAATTTGAAGCACCCCAAGGATCTAGATGCTGCCGATACTCCTGGTGCGTACAACAAAAAAGAGAGCACAAGGTTTTATGAATTGGAAACGGGAGAAGGGGTGAATTAGTGCTCAGCTGCAAAGTAACAGTAGTTAAGAACAGCGCTGAAAAAGTGGTTTCTGGGACTTACAGAAAACGGAAAGGTCATGTTTGGGAAACCAAGGAGGCAAATACAATTCGTAAGAGAGCTGTCCACAAAGCTACTCTGGAGGCCTACCAAACAGCATTCAAACGATGCATCACATGGGTAATGCCGCTGGAGGAGTATAACAGGCTGTACCCTGTTATGAGAGACATGAAGGAATGCAGTCTTTCCTGCCCTAACATTGTGGTGCATTATTATTTTAACACTGGGCGTGCGGTCCCAATCGTTGGTGAAAAGCATGGCAATGCCAAACGTAACGCATCCGATTTCCGTCCAAGGGAGCACTCACTTAAGCAGTCTTGCAAGGAACAAGCAAAAAAAAGAATATCGTGCACCCCGATTAGTGTGCCAAGAGATGCAGGATACAGAAGATCTTCTCGCGTCATACACAG
>JANCMA020282096.1:0-22126 GCA_024336925.2 Zoanthus solanderi | reverse complement strand
GTGACTGCCATATTTGGGATTTGTCCCCGGTCCCACGCGTACCACGAGTAAAGGCTTAATGAGCCTCTTGTTTGATATAAAATCAACGTTGGAAAATTCTGCTGCAACATTGGTATTTTGACTGACAATTTGAACAAAGCAAGTTGCAAATTTAATTTGATGTGTTAGTTGCGAATTTCGTATCTTGAATGGCTTACATTGAACAAATGGTATTCAGAATTGTGAGCAAACGTCTGAAATACGGTACAAAATACACTCAGCAATTTGCTTACACAGTTCGCAACCTGCTCTGCTCAAACTCTGCTGAAGTGATATTATGGAAGAAGCTTACAAGGTGGTCTTACTAGATTTACAACTATGTTTGTATAGGTAATCATACAGCTTCGAGTCCAATTAGGAATTAATTGCACGAGTGAGTTTTTCAGAAAATTTTTCAAAATTGAGTGTAATTAATTCCAAATTAAATGAAGAAAGTCATATGATTACTTATTAATAATATACATGCAAAATTTATTAACAAAAACACAACGTACTCACGAAGTTACCGCACTCAAGACCTCGTGAGCATTTTGGATCTTCCTCAAACGTAGCCCACAGTTACAAATTGTAGACAAGATCAGTCGCTTTCCAAGTTCCAGTATCAATTTACGTTTGTAAACAGTGAAAAAATTAATGTATTTACCTCAAGCCTCAAACACGGCAAATCAAAATTTTTTAATTTTTTAATTTTCACTGCTATTACAGATTTCTGCACTGCTTTTACATTAAAATTGCACAGCTCTCGACCAATGAGAATCAAGACATTTTTGAATGCATATTATTAAAAATGTACTAACATCATTCCATAAACACTGCAACATAAGTTACTCTGTCTTCATGGAAAGTTACATGTACCATAACAATAAGTGAAGACAACATATTGTTATTAATTACTATTTGTTCAGTTCAGACAATTATTGAAAATCATAGTGACTGCTACTTTTACACTGACCTGGAAGTTTGATGGTTATAAATTAACAAGTTTCCTTTAGATGTTCCTATGGCAAGTTGAGGACCAACTTTTGACCAGAGAATAAATGTTAAAGTGTCCCTTAAAACAGATCAAGAAAAAATTTATTTGTCAGTCTGTACAAATCTAAGAGAACCTCAGGATCACAAACTTGGTATAATTCTATGGTTTCTCTGGCAGATTACATGTTGTGGTTTAATTTTAATTTTGGTTAAATTTTTTTCAAATAGGTTTATTTTTTTCAAACCTGTTTATTTGTTTGTTTTTTTAACCAGTTTGTTTGTTTTTTTCAAACCAGTTCGTTATTTTCAAACCAGTTTATTTTTCTCATATCATTCTGAGACCAATAACTGGTGATACCTAGAAAAATTAGCATGCTGTCAACGGTTGCTTGCTTAGCCAAGTGGACATGAAGTAGGTCTAAAGATCCAAACAAATCCAAAAGTCAATAATTCAATTCTTGGTGTGTACAGAATTTAAAAAAAGAAAAGAAAAAGAAAAAATGTGTGGCAGTCTAATGAAAGATGAGTGTGATTGGTACCACAAATCGCTTTAACAATTATGTAACTGTACATTTTCAGTAGCTGACCCCACTTGTAATTCAACTTCAGTTGCTAAAGTGTGCAATAAATGACTATTATTATTATTATTATTATTATTATTATTATTATTGTGTCTAAGAACTTGATGTCATTGCCTAAGTCAATATAAACAAATAAATACCTATAATGTTGTTTGTAAGCACATTACAGTATCACAGATACATATCACAGTCTTTGTAACCATTTGTCATCATCACATTGTTTTCACAGCATGATATAGCAGTTTTATAACCCAGCATTATCCTCTTTTTGCCTAGGCTCAAAGATCTGATCAAACCCTATTGCCCTTGAAGCCTTTAACACAATTGGCAAATAATATTTGGTAAAGATTTGTACTTGCTAGGTGACAGGATCATTTTTCAAACATGCAATGCCATTGATCATGTGATAAGTGAGAAAACAGTAAGTTACTATCATTCGTTGCATTTGGGTCTTTTAAGGTCTATCATAGGCAAATTTTGGGGTCAACTTAGAAACGGAAATTGAAAAAAGTGTCTATTTCCCAACTTATAGATATCAGTTCAACTGGTACACTGGCATTAAGCCACCCATGGAGGCAGAGTGTAAGAAAAATTGCATAGTAACCCTTTATCAACTGGGTAGTTGTATTATCACAAGGTAAGGGAGATGAGAGAGTGGGAGTTGGAGTTGGAGTTGGAGAGATTGCTGTTAGAGTGGGGTAAATCTGACCACCCCCATTTACGGGGTGGACCCAGATTAAAATTGCACTGATTGATTGATTGAAGGATATCTTGGAGGGTAGAAAAACAAGTTTCAATTTTCTGAAAGTTAGCCCAGAAGCAATAACTAAAGACAAATTGAAAGAGGTTTATATGCAATATCAAACCAAAGCTTGACAAGCATCTAAATTTCTCAGTATTTAGTTGTTGCAAGTTTCAATACATTCAGGTTTTCAAGAAAATAAACTGGACCACAAGATGGGGACACAAAACGATTCTGGATAAGTGAAATGATGGCCATTATAGATGATGCCCAGAAGAGAAACAAACCAATGAGTCCTGGCAGTCCATTTAAGGCAGACTTACCGAGTTGTAACAACAGTACTGTTAGAGTCACCTTGTTCTGAATTGCTTAGAAAATTAAAAAATGGTTAGAAAAGTTAGTGATCAGCAAGATTGTTACAAAGAATGGCAAAACAAGTTCAGTAAAAAGAAGTTTAAATAAAAGTTTGTAACTAAAGAAATCTAGCATAGCCAATAAGGAGAGCAATCTTGAGTGTTGGTTTGGAGAAAGAGGATGCCTTGAATCGAGTGAGATGGAGAGTGGGGGTTGGAGAGATTGCTGTTAGAGTGGGGTAAATCCAGCCACCCCCGTTCGCGGTGATAAACCTGGATCAAAACTGGATGATGATGATGATGAGTGAGACAAAAAATGAGTTTTCTAATTTCTAGCAACTGCAGTAAACACAGATACTGTATCTGAGATGCAGAACACAGCTTTGATTCATATTGGAGCAATACAAGGCCAATGAAACAGACACCAGCAGGATATACTTATTATAATAATAATTAGAATGTGGAATATGTGCCACACTTTGGGAGAAGATTTAAGCCCTACATTGAAGCAGGAAAGATGCTGCATGTTCATTGTTATGGAAGGTACAAAAATCATCATTGAAGAAACAATAATCAGTAATTGATTGCGGTTCCAACTGATGACCTACAGTGTGAAGAATGATACAGAATGAAGTGACTTAGGATCAAGACTGATAACATTTTTCAAGATCTGAAAAAAAGGCACTTCAAAGATCTAACAAATTGTGTATATATAACATATAACTGTACAGGAGTAGGCGTGTAGCACAGTTGGTAAGTGCACTGCCTTCTGTGCTGGAGGTCCCCAGTTCGATTCTCAGTTACTCCAATGTCTGTTCTGCTTTTTCTCTGATCAGTGTAGCTGTAGCTTTAAATACCCGTAAAATGGAGCACTGACAGAGGGAAGGGGTAAAGGACAAACCGTCATCTTCCACTGATAACAGTTCTAAGAACTGACAAAACTACCAACGGTAAATAAAGAAACCTTTACCTTTTTACAAAGCGTATACAAACCAGGGTTTGTATAAAAGATCTTTAAAAGCAAGAGTTTTCAACTTTTTTCCAAGCTTTCCACACTCAAAATTAGGTTTTTTAGCATATCCCGAACAATTAACACTTAATTTCTCTATCTGTCACTGCCTTAAAACAATCATGTCTTCTCTAGCATGTCTCTTGGCACAATTTGACAGGAAGATAACAAACAGTTTTCTTGAAAAAATTTCATAAATTTTGTTCTGGACATTTTAATTTATTTCACAAGAATATAAACATTTTTAAATGGTTACTGAATACACAGTTTCATTTGACAGTAAACCACAGTGTGTTCAGTAAATTGTATTCAAGACAGTCAATACATTGGAATTGCTTTTGAATCTAGACATCTTTACATCTCTTGATAGTTATTTGTTTAAATGGAATGCTGTGTCGGTGTTTCTACAGAAACAGTTTTACAAGTAGTTAAATTTTAGACCATAGTGAAAAAGAATTTTAAAAAACTGATGTTTCAGACAGTGTAGTCCTTTGTCAGAGTGAAGGAGGAGTGGGCATTCACTCTGTCGAAGGACTACAGTCTGAAGCATCAGTTTTTTATTTATTTTTATATACTTTTAATAAACCTTTTCCAAGAAAAATCATGGTTCTTGCTTAGTTTTTCAAAATTTTTACAGAACTTCCAAAATATTTCTAAATTTTTTCCAGTTTTCCAGTTTCTGCACAAACCCTGTTTAATGTGCAACCTACAGAGCTCCTTAAAACTATAATTACTGTCAGTAATTCATTTTTACAGAGAGGAAATCATTAGTCTGCAAACATCTGAAGTCCTTCACATAATCTCACACATCACTACATGATTCTCACAAATTTTTCAAAAAAATTTTGACAACAAATGCTTTCAATTAGTAAAATAAAAACAAACTCAAATATAAAAAATTATTTGAGTGTTTACACACACATAGTGATCAGCACATTGTGTACTGCTTCATCTGTGCCTTAATTGGCACGATGGCCTCAGACTGGCGTTGATGCAGGATGACTTGCTCCTCCACTGTGTCTTTTAACAGCGGTTAGGTCTGCCACATATGAGTACAATCATGCTCATAAGAGACATTTACACTCTGTCTGAAGTAAGGCTGCTTTTTTCAATTTCTGTCTGTTATTTAGTTTTTAACTTATTCAGTTACATAGGATTTGAAAGTGAATGTGTAACTTACTGCCGTAGCGTTAGCTATGTACAACATTTATTTCATTTCAAACTTTTCGGAAGATTTTGCTGACAATCCCCTTCCCCCCCGACTGGCCCCCCATTCAAGTAAGTTTAGTATCTGATGAAATCCTCACTCATTTGCATCCAGCAATTTTGGAAGGTCTGCAACAATGATATTTATCCAGCATACATTGCTGGGAACAAACATCCATTATTTCACTTTCACAATGTATCACTTAACAAACAATAGCATAATATTACCTCAAGCCACTTTCCAGCTGAATTGATTTGTGAGTGTTGGCATCCCACAAGTACAATATTCCTGTAAATAATGACCAGCAAAATACATGTCATATAATTATAATCTTTTACAAACAATGAATGGATGGATATATATATTTTAATTATATGTGGAGAGTTTCCTTGCAAAATGTTCACTATTTGCATTATGCATTGCTCACTGCTCGCAGTTTGAGCACTCTGGTGACTCCACA
Source organism: Zoanthus solanderi (assembly GCA_024336925.2). Lineage (NCBI taxonomy): Eukaryota > Metazoa > Cnidaria > Anthozoa > Zoantharia > Zoanthidae > Zoanthus > Zoanthus solanderi. Next base: position 16,763 of record JANCMA020282096.1, on the reverse strand, counting down.
ATGCAATCCTACAATGTGTAACTGTACATTGTGTGCCCAAGTTCACGAGCTGCTATAATAATGCCATTATGGTGGTAACCAGGAGGGCACATTGTATACTTACACTATTTATTCTAGTTTGAGCACTCTGACATGGTACGATGATCCCACATTTGTGAGATCATCTGAGGTGGCTATATAACCTTTCCTCAACTCTAGCATCAGCATTGCAATAATGAGGCCCAGAAGACCGAAACAGTACTGTCTGTAGTTAGATACAGTACTTGGTTCATGCCTTGTAGAGCACTCTATCTGGAGTATACCAGTGCCGTTAGCAAGTATGCTGAGCTCACTAGTTATTCTAGTTTGAGCACTCTGACGTGGTATGATGATTCCACATTTATGAGATTGTCTGAGGTGGCTATAGCCTTCCCTCAACTCTAGCATCAGCACTGCTCTGCAGTTATATATATGACGCTAATTCACAAAATATCAATAATGGTAATTATGACTCCTCAGAAAAATATAATTATATATAAACAAAACTGAGACAACCATTAACTTGATTAAGCCTATATTTTGACCATATTAAATGGTCTTCATCAGGGCGACAACAGATAGATAAAGACTGATATAGATATAGAATATATAGATATAGACTGATATAGATATAGAATATATAGATATAGATATAGATATAGCTATAGCTATAGATATAGATATCTGCAAAGTCTCCATTAGGCCAAGAGGCTGGCTGAAAACACCTAGATCTTGATTTGTATTTATTAAAAAATACATGGTTCTAAAACGAACTACATTAATTACTTTAACTGACTTAATGCTATAAACAAAAAGTCATATCAAATTACAACTCACCTGTCTTGTCTTGTATAATTGCTAATGTGTCACCATCTTTATCCCAAGCCAAACCTGTACACGTGCTAATAACAGAAGCAAACAAAAATTAGTAAATATTCAAATGATCTTAGTAGGTGACTGCAGAAAGGAATAGTATGCAAATATACTGAGGACAGTTAAAAGCTAAGAAAGTTAACTGTAGCAACGTAAGATGAAGATGCTTTACTTCATAAAAAATGTTATTTAATATTCCATGGATTCATTCACTAACCCTATAACTTATTAGGCTATCCATAACTAGATAAAAATGATTGAAGAATAGGTGCACATGATGGCCACAAAATAGATTATAATTATAACAGTGTTCAATCCCAATCCGCCTGTTCAATCCCAATCCGCCCCCTAAAAATCAAGGTCTCAATAAGATACTTTCTGTGAGAAAGTATCTTATTGAGATACTTTCACTACAAAAGTATCTTATTGAGACACTATGGGGACACAATATGGCCTTATATACGAAGTACAATACCTTTTGGACTTGTTTTTCAAAATATCTGCATTAATAATGCCGTGAAAATTTTCTTCGAGGCACCATTTTTTTTCCTTTTTGAAAACAAGTCCAAAAGGTATTGTACTTCGTATATACAGGCCATATTGTGTCCCCAAAGTGTCTCAATAAGATACTTTTGCAGTGAATAAGATACTTTCTCACAAAAAGTATCTTATTAAGACCTTGATTTTTAGGGGGCGGATTGGGATTGAACACTGTTATACGCAATTCAGCCTCCAGGCTGCAATGTATTATTAATAAAAGCTATTCTATTCTATTCTATTCTATAGCTATCCTATGCTTTTCTACTTGGAAGAGTGATATGGTTTGTTATCTCGGCTAGAAACGTTTGAATGTTTTCCAGGTGTCCATGAGCCCTCGAGGGTTCTCCAAAGTTCTTCCAAGTCAATCTGGAAATTTATTGTAACAGGTTATACATGGCCAATAGGGTCCCAGAGTTATGCCACGCTAGCTAAACAATGTCGCTTTGTTATGCTCCATTGAAGAGACTTTGTTTCGTTCCTTTTAAAAATGAAGGTATCTGCTTCTTTGTTCGATTTGTGCCCCAGTAGATCTACGAACTGCTCCTCGTTGGATGGATCGATAAATTTGTTGTTAGAATTTCAGTTCTTTATCTAGATTTGACCAATAGATATAATTGGCTCTGTGTTGTCAATAACTCTTTTAGCTTGAAATTCTGTTTCTTAATCTGATGAAGATCGGTGTGGCTGATCAAAATATACTTTACTAAAATGTATTATCGTTGTTTGTCAACAGTTCTTATACTTTTTCTATAACATTATTATTTGGTTGACTTGGTCCGGCCCGGATTCAACGTACAGAAAGTTGTATACGTGTTTTGCTACAACGATTTTTTTTTGTTTTTTGGAACCTCTAGTGCAGTATACGTAGGCATGCTCTTTCTTCGCTGCTTCAGGAAACTGTTTCTCTGGAATCTTTGCTTGGGTACTGACTGCATTGGTCACAATGTTTGGCGTTGGCTTATCACCGAAACTTAGCCTGACCACTGGTAAACAGTAGAGGGGTTGTTTGTATTCTTCTCAATAAGAAACGATGGTAGCAGCTGTGTACAGTGTTCCAGGAAGGTCGGGCAGCACTTGTTCCATTGGTAAGATGCCTCTCATAAATCCACGTGCAAGTTATTTGAGAAAATATAACTTTTTAATTTCATGTCTCAAATATCAATGTGTGTCTCTTAATAATAATTCCTTAAATAGTGGAACTTGTAGTGATCCAGTTTATGGTTTCTGCTGTCAATATGCTCTAAAATGGGTGGGCAGCACTTGTTCTATATGTAAAATCCTTTTATGAGGCTTGTGCTCAGGTCAATGTTATAGATGAGATAGCCTGATGTTACTGGATTTATAAATCTGTTAATGAAAAGTGTACCTCATATACATCATCTCTAGTCTTAATTATTTTGTAAAAACGTTTGAATATTTTCAGAATTTTTCTAATGCTAAGGCGGAGAATAAAGTCCATAGGCAGATCTAGGGTGGGGGAATGAAGGGGCCCCAGTCCCTTCCCCCTCCCCCTTTGGCAAACCTGATTTTCTTAGGTATTTGCATAAAGTAAAGGCTCCCCCTTTCTAAATTTTCGGATCAGCCCCTGAAGTCTACAGCTCTTGTGTGCAGCCAGTGCGCGGTGTATGTCTCGATAGTGCACGAATAGCCACCTGGAATCATTGGGATGATCTATATTTCTGGAAAATGCAAAGTTCTCGTCTCTGAAGGCCATCACCAAACGAGCACAGGCTGTAGTTGTTGACTTCTCTTCCATTGCTTACATCCATTCTCCTAGTGAAACAAGTTGTCGATTAGCACTAATCCATTATTAAATATTTAACCCATGTTATTGCTTCCAATATTTAACCCATGTTATTGCTTCCAACCTTACAGGGAAGGATTTGAGTCGTAAACTTAGAATTAACAAGTTTTATCCTTTGAGAATCAAAACACTATTTTAAAAAAAATCGTTCATCTTTTCTTAAAGAAGAAATTGCTGTCTTAATTATACCAATCTGAAATCGTTGTTAATTCCTGCAGTTTGATTGGTTCCTGACATTATGTGTTCTGCATTAATCGCACTATTTTGAGCTTTGAAATGCACTATTTTGAGTCTGTAATCGCACTATTTTGATCAATTACCAGTCATATAGCAAAAACGCTGAAAGAGCCAATCAGAGTGCAGGAAAAAGTGATGTGAAAAGAGTGACACAAGGAAATTTTTGCTGGAATGAGAAAATTGAAGCTCAATATCATTAAAAGTTGATATTTGTGACACATGTATTTGTCTGTTTCTTTGGCTTAAAAAAGATTTCACAATGGATATAATTAATTGGTAATCGAACAGATTGGAGTGCAATTTTGTATAGGTAATCATACGGTTTCGAGTTCAATTTGAAATTAATTTGCACGAGTGAGTTTTTCAAAAAGCTAAAATTGCACAAGCCGCTTTGGCGAGTGCAATTTCAGCTTTTTGAAAAACTCAAGTGTAAATTAATCCCAAATTGAACGAGATGATGATGATGATGATAATGGTGATAATGATGATAATGATAATGATGATAATGGTGATAATGATAATAGTGATAATGATAATAGTGATAATGATGATAATGGTGATGATAATAGTGATAATGATGATAATGGTGATAATGGTGATGATAATGGTGATGATGATGATAATGGTGATAATAATGATGATAATGGTGATGATGATGATGATAATGGTGATAATGATGATAATGGTGATAATGATGATAATGATGATAATGATAATGGTGATGATGATGATGGTGATAATGGTGATGATGATGATGATGATAGTGATAATGGTGATGATGATGATGGTGATGATGACGATGATGATAATGGTGATAATGATGACGATGATGATGAGAATGATGATGATGATGATTATAGTAACTAGCAGCCAACCTGTATTTTACTCCAGCAAGATCAAAAAGTCGGCGAGAAGCAACCATGGATGGTTTTTCATGGTACTTGTCAGATACATAAAAGACTTCCCTGATTCCAGACTGTATTATTAGCTTGGCACACTCATTGCAAGGAAACAGAGCCACATATATCGTACATCCCTTCACATCAGCTGAATTCTTGTTCATTATGGCATTCATTTCTGCGTGGCAAACTAATTTTAAAAAGTATAGCAAAGTCAGTACAAACAATGATTATTGTCATTGTATTAGCAGCAAAGCTAATAATTTAAACACCTAAATGCACCAACTGAATGCTGTGAAGCCTCACTAGCCAATGGACAATGCCCAAACTGAATATCAAATTAAGCTCAGAAGCCATGCACATAAAATTAATAGTTAAACCTTAAACTTACTCAGCAAGTGATGCATGCCAAACTTTCTTTATCTTTGTGGTTTTTGTTTTTCCTTTACATTTGCATGTGCTTATAGGCGGATATTTGTTTACATTTTCCCCTTCATTAGTATATGTGCACCAGTTTTTAATAAGGTTAAAAAAAACTGAAGCACTGTATATTGAGGGTATTTTGTAAAATAAAATTCTTCTGAAAATATGAGAGCTATAAGCTAAACATTGTTCCCATGATATAATGAAGATTTTACAGACAATGTATGGTTCATTAATGGTTTTGCCCCTAGCTGTTTTGAGTGCTATGGAACCACGATATATTTTTAAAAACTGCTTGCATAGAGTCTCATTGTCTCTTTGTTGGCTCTACAAGCTTTCTCAAGATTTAGACTAAAAATGTATTTATCTTTGCTCATACACTATCTAAAGTTGTATGCTAATGAACAAGAGACCCCTCCCCTCTCAATATCTTATCCTGCACCCCCTGAAACCACTTTAAATCGTCTCTTTAAATTGCCATAAATGGTATTGTAAATTTCTTAAGAATTGATGGATATTAATTAAAGCGTTATGGGCTTTATTGGAAGTAAAATATCGAAACTCGGCAAGGGAGGTAAAAATTGCATTTATTTAGCATCCTGTATGTGAATCTGTGACATCCAAGGCCCTGGCATGAGCATGTGGAAGTATGTCAATGATACCACCGTCGCAGAAGTAATCAGGAAAAAAGAACCAAGCAAGTTACAAGCCACAGTAGATGAGGTTGCAAGGCTGGTCGCCCAGAACAAGTTTCAACTGAACAAAACCAAGTGTAAAGAACTGCGTATCAGTTTTAGCCGATCTGAATTAGAAGTTGACCCAATCCTAATTAACGGCAAAAAATTAGAGCAAGTAGAAGATGCAAAAATTTTAGGTCTGCACTTATCAAGTAATTTAAAGTGGAACAACCACCTATCTCATATTACCGAAAAAGTCAACTCTCAATTGTATTTCTTGAGCCAACTGAAATGTTCAGGTATCAAAGAAAAAGAACTACAACTCCTGTTTTATCTAACTTGCATACGACCCATTGCAGAATATGCTTGTCCCGTATACCACAACAGCCTCCCACAGTATCTCCATAACGACCTAGAGAGATTTCAGAAACGTGCCTTACACATTGTTTTCCCTAGTTTTTCTTATGAGAAGGCACTTAAAAATGCAGGCCTATCAACAGTGTTTGAATGCAGCAAGAACATAGTATCTAAACATTTTAGGGAAGTGTGTAGTAATTCCAATCATAAACTGCACCAATTGCTGCCACCTGTAAACGAGTGCAAGTACAATCTTAGGAGCAAGTGTGATTTTTCTGTGTGCCAACTGGTGACTGAAAGAACAATGAACTCTTTCATTTTTAAAAACTCAGTTAAGTTTTAGCTCAGTGTGCTATAGCAAAGCAGTATGTAATATATATTAGGTATATAGTTATTTTAGAGTAGTGTTATTGAATATTTTAAGTTAACTTATTTAGTATTTCATTCTAATCTTTTTATCCTTTTTCATAATTACCGAAATGTAAGTAAACGTAATTCACCCTATGGCTGCAAGGTTTTACAAATAAAGTTTCTATCTTTCTATCTATTCTGTCTGCCTCAACGCCTACGGTGCTTTGAACTTTCATACTACAGATTTCTTAATATTTTTTGAAATGTTGTTACATCGGGTCATATAAAAGCCACAAAATTCCTCTAAATTGCCTCACACATCTGTTGGGGATTACTGAAGTTAAGTTACTCCTAAGACTTTTTTAAAAGCGAGTAAGGCTTATCTTTCAATGTATGTATCCCACTCAAAAGCGTTTGTTAAATAACATATAAACAATCGTCTACGCACCATAAGGATATTTCGTTTCTAGTTCACTGTCAGCTTTTCGTGCCCAAGGTAAGTTATCATCGCTGCAACCGTTTGGCATTCCATTGTAGCCTATACCAACTATCTTTCTCTCAGGGTTAACGATGCACGCACCGACCTGAGATGAAGGATCTTTACTCCGCTGTGCAGATAAAAATGCCACAGCCATGAAATAATCATTCCATCCCAAATAATCGGTGCGCTTCTGTTGACTGGCAGCCACGTTGCCATTTAAAGATAGGCAAGTTTCGTCTGCTCCGTCACTATGAATTCGGCGTTCAAGTGTAGGAATATAATCACAGTGGTTGTCTTCCACAACAGAATTCTCCATCTTTGAAGCAAACAAGTCAAGTTTTCGCGCGAAAACTTGTAGTAGAATGAACACTCGTACTACATTTAATATCATTGGTTAGGAAAGACAATAAATAACATTTATCCAATCAAAAGCTTCTTTAGATCGTGAGTATTTGACTCACTTTCCCTGCGATGTTTTCAGTTACTAGTCAGCAAACTTTCTTGAAAGACCAGCCTCGTTGTGACGCAGGGCGTGTGGAGAGTTTGTTCCATACTCATCATTGCAATCTATTACATTTGCATACTTTATACTTTGTCCCATTAGAAGTGGTTGAAATTAAGTTTTGTATGAGGGAAGTCTTTAATGCTCCGTATGATTGAAATGTCATGTGGGAGGGAAATGGAGAAAAATTTTTAATCATCGGGCTAAATGATGGAGTCATCAAACAAGAATTTGAGGGGCACTTTTGATGTTGTCTTGAACGGTGGAAGTCCGTGGGGCTTTACACTTCAAGGAGGAAGCGAGTTTCGGTCGAAACTCATCATATCGAAGGTGAGTTGTAATAATGTTACCTCGCATATGAGAAAGTGTCCTTCACAAAACAAAGAGCAGTAGTCTCTGTTATTAACAAAAATGTTCAGGTCTGTGTTGTAAGGTCGAGTGTCATGAAACTCAATCAGTAGATCGAATTGTGACATGTTGTCAAGATTCAAACGCTGCGCAGACTTTTTCCATCGTTGCCCTAGAGACATGTCTGCCTCTGAGGGAATATTTTGAACGAGGAGTTTTCTAGCGCGGTATTTTTGTTGCAGGAAAAGTAATACATTTTTCTTGTTTAAAGTGTCTAAAAATCGGATGTGTTTTCTACTGTTTACTCAGGGAATAACAAGTACTATAGTTGTCGTTTAACACCAGTCTGAGAGCTAGCCAACACTGCTTACATTATAAATGTTTAAAACAAAATTATAAATCTGATATTTTTTTGTATGCATTTTATACTTATTTTTAGATTTTTTTACTATAGAAAATATGTGACTGATTTAAAATCTAACAGTCTTTCTTGAATATTTTTAGCGCGTTTATGCGTTTAAAGCTGTTTTGTCTTTAAGTTAACAATATCTTTGGATCGATCATTATTGAAATGAAAGCAGCACCATCTATATTCCTCTTGCACTCATTTCCTGATTTGCGAATCGCCTTTCCCCGGGAGCAAAATTTTCAAATTCTAGGAGGCATAACAGGTTTGTCTGGACAAATCCTCGAATACGATAGTCTACAGTACAAAATTGGCTAATTACGGAATGAAAGACAGGAAAGAGTCTTTTTCAGTTTTTGTTATCTATATTTTATGCTCAGAAAATCCCTCGCCAAGATGAAGTCCGTTTTGTTATGTTTTTCTTTTAAATCGGTGACTGTTAAAAATAGATCGAAATGTGTTGGCTTCAGTTTGAAAAAGTAGTCTGTCCATGATACTGATAGCCATCTCGTTGATTACAAATTTAGGTTATGCAACTTTGTGCTTTTAGAGGCGAAAAAAAAATGTGCGGAATGTCTAGAATTTCATAAAAATCTCAGCCCTTGAATATTGAAATACAAAATTGTTACCTCTCATTTTGAAAAGCTAGACAAACATCTTTACTAGATTTTTTGATAAAACTTACCAGTTCGTTTTTCTACGCCATTACTCATCAAAAGGAACAATAATTGTTTTGCCCTAAAATGTAACAATTCAAATTCTTTTATTAGAAGCATTGTAATTCAAAGAATGGCTTAATGTGAATCTAAATGCATAAAGTATGTGCTTAAACTTTCATAAACCATTATTTTTTTTGAAGATCTACTATATATTTTAACCCTTCGATTACTGCATTTTTAAACTTGAGTGTTGTAAATAGAGTCCACTGTTTGTTTTAGACTTGAAATGGTTTAGTGATGTATATAATATTGATTTATATTTTTGTGTGTGTGTGGTTTATTATAAATATATTGCTAAATAAGTTACACAGAGGTAGGTAATCCATAACTACTTGTTTCACAGAAATAAGTATGAGATCCATAGCAAAACATTGCAGAAGAACAGAATACAAATTACAGAAAGAACAGCTACAGAAAAGGCGTAAGGCGAGAACATTAAATAACAAAATTGTTTTGATGGATAAAATCAGTTGATTTAAAATGAAGTTTTTTTATAAAGCACTGTTTTATTTAATGTTCTTAAAAACATGCAAATTATAAACATGAATGAAATTAGGTTAAAGAACAAAGATTCTTAAAAACTCCAATAATCTCAGCAAATGTGTGATCATAACACGAAACTTGCAAATGAATTTTTATAGCAGTTTAACAAGACAGTGCTTAATGAAAAAATGACAAAAATGAAACCATACTAAAGTTTCCATACTACGTGATGACAGCCATGAGTAAAAGTTATATTCCTTTTAAATATGAGAAAATTGTCATTGAGATTGATATAACTTTATTTGTTTTTTATAATGCCCCAATTTCGTTATTAATTGAAACATGGTCCAATGGATTATGTTGATGTATGCAGATAACTTATGGAGGAAAAGCTCACCAGGTTGGAAAACTGGTTGTTGGAGATGAAGTACTGACAGTGAATGGAATTGAGTGTACGTCAAGGTCAGAGGCCATAGAGTTAGTGAGGTGTGCTCGAGACACTCTGCATCTAAAAGTTGGAAGGTAATTAACTTTTTCTGATCACTTCTTAAAATTTATCAAAATGTGTAGCAGAAGTTAAAAAAATTTAATTTGTTAATTTCCTCTTTACTCTAGATTCCACTGGAATGCCTTAATTGATAATTTAATCTCGTATTTTTTCTTTTTTACTCCCAACTTGCCCTGAAGGCTTTTGATAGCTGCTAATTAACAAGATGTGTGGAGTTTGCCGTGTGTGAATAATGTGATCACCGCTGTATAAGACTTCAAATCCAACTACAGTAACTTATAACCTTGTTTTTTTTTTGTATTATTTGTGATTCATTTTACAATAAGAAGGTTAGGAAAAGTTCCTACAGCAAATGAATATGCAGTTAGAACTCCTTATTACAAGTTGCATGTCTCTATTTCACAATGCATAAACTCTCTTCTCTTCTCAAAAACACTCTTCTTCACTTGCTCCATATCTCCTTTTAAATTACAATCAATGTAGCCAATAAATAATAAAGTAGAAATTCTCATTTCTGGTCACTTTTCCCTAAAATTATGAAGTCTTTATAGTTTTAGTTATAAATTACTGAACTGGAACACAAAAAGATTTGAAATTAGGTTAAAAATGAAACAGTTGTGTCTATTAGTTAATTGATAGCTACTGTAAAATGCATAAAACTATTATAGTTCAATGTTTTTGAGCTTTAACAATGTCCAATCATTTTGCTCAGTTCGGACGATATTCCTTATGACTGTTGTTGCTTCTCACTTATCAATTACTTCTCCTTAATGGCAGTGCCTGGTTTGTTGGTGTTTGTTGCTGGACTCTGTCGCTTTTATTTCCAGAGGGAAAGATAGAGATGGTGACCTCTTAATGTGTTCAGTGTTCGATTTTTACGGTCGTCCGGTCGTCTGTGACGACAAGAAATTTTATGGGGCAACCACAATCAGGCCTTTTAAACGTCCTTTGGACGAATAAGGAAGATTTTTTGATCATTACAAAAGTATTAGGTTGATCACTGCTTAATATAAGTATAAATGAAAACTATTTAAAAATCTTTTGTACAATCACAATAGCTATTTGCTTCTTTTGATAAAATAACATCAGTTAAGAGGTTTTGTTTTTTTAGCCATTAGCGGTAATCTTTTTGTTGATTTTATAACTTGAATGAATGTCATTAAGTTGGACTTTCCGGCATCGTTTCTTTGTCTTTACATGTCACAGCCAACTGCAACATAAGGGTTAAATAAACAAACTATATTCCTGCAAGATAAGATGACCAATAATAAAATAAGAGAAACTAACAAATACCAAATTACTGTCTAAATAAAACACATTGTTTAGAGCCAAAAACTACCCATTCGTGTGTGTGTGTTCTTGTGATCTTGCGGCTAGCCAAGTGCTTTGTTGTGCATGTCAATTTGTGGAGATATCTCACTGGTGTTCAAAAACCTCAGCAAAATAAACGTAAATCCGATGAAGAGAAGCAGCAGGCACACAAGAAATATGACTTATGTCAATGAGTGACCTCCTTTTAACTATTCCAGCACACTCTGTTGAGTGTGAGAGGGGTTTTAGCCTTATGAAGAAGGTCAAAACCGATTGGTGGAACAAACTGAATACAAATACTCAAACAGGCCTCACAAGAATTGTTCTGCAAACTCCTGACTGCAAGCAGTTTGATCTGACTCCAGCTATCTTGTACTGGGAGGGTATTGATGAGAGAAAACAATGTCATTTTCAACCTCCCTATGGACCTATAGCTGCTACGCAAACTACAGCTGATGGGATGTTGAGGAGAGAAGGACCTCATCTGAAGAAGAACTGCTCATTGGTGACAACCTGGGTGAAGTTGGTGATGCTGGAACTGATCCTGAAGAACAGTCAGAACAAACACAATTTTATGCAGAAAGAAGCCTTTTAAGCTGAACTGATTTAGAAAAAACACAATAAGCTTTGTGTTATAATAAATTGTATCTTTGTTGTTCATTACAATAATTGGACGCTGTAATTCTTTGGCAAGTTATCAGAATGATTTTGTAAATTACTCGCTGCAGCTGCTAGTGGCACAAAATGAAGAATACAACAATCAAATAAGACCCTGGCTCAGTTTCTATGGGACGACCTCATTTCATGAGGGACGACCACAAACTGACCACTTGGTTGCCCCATGTACAATCTGGAATTTTTCTTAAAATCGACCACTGATGATGAACTTTGTGCAGTAGCTTGAGACCTCTCATGATGCTATCCTTGTCTCCCATTCTTACTTTTAATTACTATCATAGTGTGTAAATAAGTGTGATTATTTTGAAATAACAGTTGCATATTATCGAAATTGAGAATGGCCATACTCTATTGTCATTATAGAATTGTATGTGTCATTGCAGGTGACATTTTCCTTGAGTGTTAAGAGCTAAAATCTTTAAATTTCCATTAAACTTTGGGCTGGGTTGTTCAAAGGTGGGTTAAATTTAACCCTGGGTTAAGCATAAATTACAGCAGTAATTGCTTCTCTTATGAAAGGACTATGGTTCTTATAAAATTATACAGTTCAGGTATTCCTTGGAAAAAACTTTTAAATTCCAAATTTACAGATCAAATCCATCACTGTATAATGTTGGAAGTAAGAGTATAGGTAAAAATTTAACCCTGGGTTAGTGCTAATCAGCTTTTGAACAACTGGACCCAGACTTTTAAAGACTTTTAAAAGCTTTTTTACAGTAGCTCAAATATATTGACGTCACAATGCTTTGCTGCATGTAACACATCTGTTTTCCAGATATGTAGTCTGAGTTAAAACAAACATCTACATTTTATGTTTTATACACGGTTACAAAGTAGTTGCAATTAACCACTGTGTATCTACTATTAATAAGATTGTAATAGTACTTAATACCTGTGGGTTAACTGTTTTGTAATCCCTTACTATTTTGTCTTTTCAACATCTTCATGCTAATTTTCTTAAGACCAAGATATTTTGGCACATTTTTTAGCCTTATCTTCATGCAGTGAAGCAAATAGATTTTCATTCTGTACTGTCTGTTATGGTTCTTCTGTTATTCATAATGAGCTTGCAGTTTATTTTTCTTTATTTTGCCATTTTTAAAGATTATTATATAGAATGATACAATTTTGAACTGATGCAGCAGGGGAGCCCATAGAAGACATGAGGTTTATAAGAAGGACTACCTATGATAATTAATACTGACTAAGTACCAAGTGAATTTAGTACTTCTGGCAAGATAATTAGCTAATTATTTTACGACACATCTACCAATTTTGTAATAGCTATTGATGCTAGAGGCATGGGGCCCCATATGACATTTATAGTCATGTCTGATCAGTAACTCATGACTTGATTTTAAATATTATTTCTCAGGAGAACTAGTGAAACAGGGCATCAGAATGGTCAGATTGAGACACAGCCAGGATCAGTTAGTGAACCATTACCAAACTTCTACGCTACAGCTAGAGAACTTGCTGACTCAGACTTCTATTCAACATATAATGTTGACCCAGCCACATACAAACGTATGACTCATGAGCGGCCATTTTCTTACCATGCACACACTCACAGTGATAGCTTGTCAGGGTCTAGTGAAGATCTCCTTGAAAGTTATAGAAATGAAGTAAGGAGAAACCGACCAACCCAGGGTATGAATTCATCAAACAATACAAAATTCTCAAAGTCCTCTATAGACCTTTCCAATGATAGAGTGAGCCCAATTGCTACTAAAGCATTGAGGTAAGTGAAACAATTACTTGTTACTTGGTGCTATGTTTGTGTTCATATGTATGTGAAGTTTTGATAGATGCAAGTAAATTCAAATTTGCTTTACTAAGTTTTTTTACAATAGGAAATAGCTGAAATAGAAATTTTTTTTTTTCAATGATAAGTAAAATTTTTATTAGTTATAAAAGCAGTATTCACTGATAAAAAGGGCACAGATGGTAGGTGCGGATCTAGGAAAAATGTTGACCGATTTACTGCAAAACGAGTGCAGAAGGCGCAAGCTCCTAGGGGGGTCTGATGTCATGCTTTCCCAGAAATCTTTTCAATCTTAACTAACTAAAGTGCTCTTTTCTGGCTTTTTGAGTCAGTCAGACAGCCTACGGTTTGCTTTTATTAAAAATACATACATATCTTTTTTTATTATTATTATTATTATTATGAAAATTCTGACTGATTTCCTTAAAACGGTGAAAACCGGGTGTGGATCTGCACCTGGATGGTAACAAATTTTTAAACACTTCAAAGTTACTTTTCATGGACATAAAAATAGTCAAATAATCAAGGTTACTAGATGTTCTGGGTAACGGCTCTTTTAATTCTTTAACTAGTCAAACAAAAAGAAAATATTGAATGTAACAGAAAATTATATAATTCAAAATGTAATTATTTTAAAAATAAAATTACAGCAACATTTTTGTATGTATGAGAGTACTACTTTAAATGGACTTCTTAGATAAACACACATAAAAATGCTTAACAATAGAAATTTTGTAATATCATAAATAACTCTTATTCTAAATTTAATTCGATATGTCTCAAATTATAAGATTAAACTAAATTCATGTCAGTTTCTGTAAATTTATTTGCCAGTATGGATGAATCTGCACTGTATTATGATATTGTTGGCTATTTCCATACTCTTAACCTGTAAAAAATTCTCTTGCTTTCTTAAATTATACATTATGTTGAGAGGCAGTAAAAGAACACTTGGCTTCCTTTCTATAGTGTACATACATGGTGCTGCACTCATGGGGTAACTCTAGAATTTTGTGGAAATTTTTTTATCAGTTTTATAAACAAAACCAAACCTGCAGGAGCATCTGACTTATGAATATAATTTTTGTATTAAAACAGACTTGATTTCAGCTGCTGCTAAGTACATACTATCAATGGCAGAAATTACTTCATGTTGCCTTGTTTTTGCCGAGAGAAGATTCGGTATTTGGTTCCTGGAAAAATAAAATCTTTATCATAGAAAACTCCTGGAATTTTGTTATCATTAGTGAGTGAGCACTATGCATATGTGATGACCTTGGAACTAATCTTCTACAATTTTTACTTGTTGGAACTGTTTATAGATAATCAATCACAATTAGGTTTTCTTGAATGTTTGAGAATAAAATGGTGTTAATTTTTAAGTACACTTGAGTTTCATTTAATCTAACTGTATTTAAAATAAATTCATGATCGTTATTTCTTTTTGAAGAAAATACAAATCAATGACAAGAATAAATGATAGACAACTATACCCAAAGTCAACTTTTTTGTACTGCAAAACTGGTCAGGAGTATTCTAGGAGCTGGATTCATAAACGGTAACTTTTTGCTATTGACCCTAATGAGAACAAAAAGTAATCATAAATCACTTTGTAATTTTCAATTAATATTCAATGGAACTAAAATTGATTTATAGGTAAATAAAATGAATAATTTATGTAACCTTCATACATTATAAAAAATTTGCATATATGTGATTAATTTTACATTAATTTCAATGTATCTCTCAATATCGCTTCAACTGAGGGGTAATTTGTTTAGACCATTGTGTTTAACGTATGGCTTGAAAATGGCAGAATCTGGTCATGTTCAGTCAAATCAATTTTAGCTCGGCCATACCCTGTTTCTGTCTGGACAAACCTTTTTTTACAAAAAAAATATACATTTTATTGTCATTTTTGGGATTTGTTTTAATTTCTGTTTCTTTGAATGTTGTTATTCATGAGCCTTCATTTTGTGTAGCTTTTAATCACAAGCGTTTTTTAAGCGTAATTATTTTTACCATGAACTTTACTGTTAGAGTTAACCCTGCACCCATTGTGTTACTGTGTGCCTGCATTTCAACTGTCATACAGTAATAATATATAATGTATTTATTTTATCATATTTTCTGGACTGTAACATGCAGTTATCTATTAATTTTTCCTTGTATCAGAGTAATTGGGGGAATTATCTGTGAGATTCTGAATAATCTTTGTCTATGTACAACTTATTGCATTTTCAACAAAAATGTTCTGTTAGATTTCACGGTGTGTAGCCTTTGTTTAATCCAGTCAGCATCCTGGTTTTATCTGCCAAGCAGTACCAATTAATTGACCTTACTATCTGAAAACATATGAATGCTGCCAACGCCCATTGACTCATTCAGTTTTGTTGTTGTACACATTGTCATGCATAACCAAGCACTTGAAGGTCGCATACCGTCTTCCCACCTTTTATGATTACCTGCTGTGATTAACAAGTGAGCTCGTGTTCTATTTACAATATATGCACTTGCTGGCCATGCATTATTAAAATTTCTGTTTCATTGTGTGACCGCCACAACTGTATTTGTAATTAGTCATTAGCCTCTAACACTTAAATAAACTGTTGATAATTGAAGGGTCTAGTGCAAAAACGACGTAAGTGATGTTTGATGAAGTTCTCAACTCTCACAAGATTATCCCTTTTATGTTTCATAACTTTTGGGAGAATTCAGCATTTCATAGAAAGTTACATTGTTTTTGTACTAGACAAAAATGGCATAAAAGAATTTTGATCAAGTTCTTATTTCTCCCTACATTATCCTCATTATCTCTTCATAACCCTTTGGAGAATAATTTAGCATTTCATCAAAAATCACTTAAGTTGTTTTTGCACTAGACCTTTCAATTCAGGGTTGTGATTCATTCATAAATGCATCCTTGACTCATTGATACAAAAATTGATATATAAATACAGAGAACTCGTGGTTGGTTATTTTTTTCTAATCATTGATGTATGTTTTTTACAGCTAACATTTCAGAGCCCTTTATCAAAGCAAAATGAACTGATAAATGTCTTAAAACTAAAATATCAGCTTGTTGAAGCAATGATTATAGGAATTAAATTGTTAAAGCTGTGAATGCAGTGATGTAAATAACAACAAAATATTTCTAAAATTTGCATGGTCTTCTTGATTACAATGCTTATAAACATGTTTATTGCCAATGAGCCAGGCTAGTGAAGATGCGAGCCTGGCGAGGCGGTAGCATCATAGAGCCAAAGCACGTGTAGCTGTATATAGAATGCAGGGAGAAAAAATCTCGACCTGGATGTAAGGTAACTTAACAATAGATTTTGTGTGAGCCAATCACAGCACAAAACATTTTTAGTGAACAAACA
>JANCMA020281994.1:0-12295 GCA_024336925.2 Zoanthus solanderi | reverse complement strand
TTGAGGTGTCAGGTTCAGTTGGTAGAGGAAGGCCAAAGAAAACATGGGAAGAAGTGATAAAGATGGATTTGAGAGAACGAAGAGTTAGCAAAGATCTGGCCAGAGATAGGTTAGCTTGGAAGTCAATTTTCTAAAAACCGTCCAACACATGGCAGCATGTAAAATGGACGTAAAACCGAATATGATGATGATGATGATTTTTTTCACAACTTAACCTCATCACTCATGCTGTTTTAATTAATTACTGTATTAAAAGGTTTCTTCATCTGTTGAGTTGAGGCAGAGAAGACTGAGATGGTTTGGACATGTGAAAGACAGGGGGGGTGTTGGGTGAGGTAGGGGAGGTGAGAGTTGGATGGCAACAACAGGTGGGAATGCCTCGGATGAAATAGTAGGGTGAGTGTGTGATGGAGGATGTGAACTTGTTTGGATCAGAGGAGCATGTGGCACAGGATCGATGCATGTGGAAAGCAGTCGTGGCCCATCCAACCACATCCTAGATAGAAAATAAAATCATTAAATAATAATGATGATCTTATTATTCAAGAAGTGACACGTCAGGATCATGTACAAGTTAAAGACCACTAGTAGTCAAGACGGCCAATTGGTGGTGTTCCAAAAAAGTAAAAACATTTAAAAAGCAAAGCCCGTACGATGTAGTATAATTTGTATAATCACAATATTGCGGCTGGCCATTACCAGCTATCTTCCGGTGTACAAATTGATGAAAGTAACATATACACATTTTTTTTTAAGAAAAGTAGTTTACAAATAAGGAAAATTGACAGGACCAGGAATATCTGGTATCTTTCTTTGATAAACAACCTGCTTGGCAGTTCAGACAAGCATTAAACTGATCATGCCAACCCTTACTTTATCCAGCTGAAATCATCCATGTTTCTTACAAATAAGTTCAGCCAATAGCTATCAGCCTTGCTAATGAGTTTAAAGGTGACGTTGGGCTGGTGAATTTGATTGCAAAATAATATTTTTAAAACATTTTAATGAAAATCTAGGAGATTCCAAATGTCTGGTTTTTGTCAAAGAGGCTTGTTGTTGTCGGTTAAGGTGCAGTAACCCTTTTTAGACACAAATATTACTGGCACAAAATACTAAGTATTACCCCACAAAAGAACTAATTTGCCACAAAAAAACAATGTAATAAGCATTGCAACACGTTTTATTTCTTAATGTTAGATTTCAACAGTTGGCAGTTTGACATGCACTATATATGGTGCTACCATAGACTTTCTTACTGAAAATGTTACAATTTCATTGCATTATGCTTTTGTCAATCACAAGTTATACATGTACGAATGTAATGTAGACATGTATGTCACAGGGCATTTAAAAACAGATGTCTTCCTTTGATCATAAATCTTACCACCCTAAACTTGCATGATTTTAATGTACAGAGAAGCCAGATTATAAACACAGCTGAAAAGTTACTCTTTCAATTGTGTTTATTAAAGGCATGTAGGGAAATATGTTTAGTTAAAAAATTAATAAAAATACCTAGAGTTTAAGATCTGAAATTTGTTGGTCTGACCAATATTTATTTTGTCCAAACCATAATTAAAACCCATGAATTGGTGTGCGATATCCATGCAAGTGAAACCATGCTTTCAAAAATTAAGAAATTCATTCTAACTTGAGCTATCTCAATTTTTATTTAAAACAAAAAGGCAAAGTATTTAGTTTTCTTTTGAAAGTACAGAACTATAAGTGTTCGACACTCAAAACTCAACAATTTTCTTGTTAAAATTGGGACATTAGTGATAAAAAGGAATTGAACAAGAAGTTGCAACGTTTAACTTAACAATCACTAACTAGTACATAAAATTATACCTATTGTGAAAGAAAAGAAATAAATCAAAGTTGAATTATTTGGATCATACAGATGGACAATAAATGCAGTGATGATCAGAACAGTTCAACCGAGTTCATCCATTCTTAAGATTAAATTATCTAAAAAATTTTTGCTTATTAAGAGACACTTCAAAATTACATCAAGGTAAGAAAATTAAAGCTCCATTCAAACATCTGAACTTTGCAAAAATTTAATACCAATACACTCTGTTTAGAACTATTTAGACAAAACCTCAACAAAGAGTAGATTTTGCTAACCAAGTGGCACTTCACCAATGGTAACAGTAACTGACCTTTAGCTGTGAGGGAAAAATGTAATTCATCACCTAAAATTTGCACAAGAATGCAAAGAAAGAAAAGTCTTACAATTTCCCAATCTGGTTAAAAATTCTAAGAGACCTGAGCACAAATTTTAAAACTTGGAAATTAATAATTCAATAATTGAAATTATTTCAGAAGATGACACACTGTAAGGTAAGCTATTGTATTTAAACTGTCACCATGCAAATGAAAAATATTGCTTCATGCTTTGAAAAATTTTTTAACAATAATCTTTTCTAAATTTCAAGAAAAAGATTTTTTCTCATTCTGTGACCAAAAATTTACGTTACGTATTGGACAATTGAATTCACACCCAATGAAACATTGCATGGCTACTAACAAAACTGTTTATACACACCAGATGATCCATAAATAAAAATTAATTTCAACTTGGTACCATTTTTAGTATTCATATCATAATGAAAAGCCAAGATAAAACTTTTTTTTCTGAAAAATTATAAAAATGAAAAACCTCTGGAATAAATTTCTAATAGCAACTACTCAAGTGTTGCAAAAACTTTTAGGTAATAGGTTTAAAGGAATTTACCTAAATAAACTAACTAAACAAAAGAGTTTAGGAGCTATCTGCAGGAAAGAAATTGAAGCACAAAATCAATGATATGAATAATTCTAATACATTAATTTAATCTAGAAATTTTCATTGTTTTTAATATTAACTATGATATAAAGTCTGATTAATGTTCATTGTGAAACACCTTGACCATAATTATGACAAAAACCGACTGTGAAGAACACCTTTAGAATGATCTAAATATTCGACAACAAAAGATCATTGAAAAGAAACAAACACAGTTCTGATTTCATGATAAAACCTGGCACTTTTTCCGTTGCTGTTTGTGAAAGATTTGGTAAGACAATATTTCTTGTGATGTAAATTCCAAATTATTAAAGGAAAATTCCCTTTATTTTACTATA
The DNA here is from genome assembly GCA_024336925.2 of Zoanthus solanderi. NCBI lineage: Eukaryota > Metazoa > Cnidaria > Anthozoa > Zoantharia > Zoanthidae > Zoanthus > Zoanthus solanderi. Next base: position 9,169 of record JANCMA020281994.1, on the reverse strand, counting down.
ACAAATAACAGTAACAACAGCTGCAAAAACTAAGAAACCCTTTGTCAGCAAATTACTTCTGACATCACATAATTTCCATAAGCCTACTGGATCAAAATATCTCACTGACAAATGGAAGCTTAAAAAATAGAGCTAAAAAAGTTTATGTGCAGTTGTTCCACACAATATGCATCTTAATTCTACAAGTCAAAACTACTGATTTTTAACTTCAAGCTTTAAGCTGTATCAATTCCACCACTTAAATTATAAGAGTTATTTTTCAATGCTTTTAATAAACTAAGATTCACTAATCCTACAGGTTCAACAAGTCCATGTTTTTAATTGTTGCTTGATTTCACACCAATTGCCAAAATGTGCTGCTTTCAACATCACTTTGTGCCAGCTTCTGGGCATTCCCTGGCAAAATGACCCTGCTTCCCACAGTTGTAACATTTGCTATCTTCTCTACTGTCTCCTCCGTCAGGGCATTCACGAGCAAAATGACCACTCTTACCACATGAGTAACATACTCCAACATCATTCTCCTGGTCTGGGCAATCACGAGCAAAGTGGCCTTTTTTGTTACATTGATAACACACATCCTCACTTGAGGTACAATCACGAGCAAAATGGCCTCTCTCCCCACACTTATAACACTGCACACCAGATGAACCACTGCTTGGTGATTCAGTGCAATCGCGGGCAAAGTGCCCCTTTTTGTTACACCTATAACACTCCACATTGGAATTCCTGTCATCGTCATTTTTCTCACTTGTGCAGTCGCGAGAAATGTGACCAATGCAACCACATTTATAACAAGTAGGCTCACCTTTGCTGGGGCAGTCTTTGGCAATATGACCTTGCTTGCCACAAGCAAAACACTTGTCAACTGTGAAGCAAAAAGGAAATTATTTTGAAGTAATTTCATTATGATGCAGTTCACATTGTGGGTTGGCAATACAATATTATAATAAAATAGTTTGCACTGCAACAGACTTGCCAACCCCTCAGACAATATTTCTACAAATTTACATGCTCCTCAAAAACAACCTTTGAGACAAAGTTAAAATATTTCAAACAATGCCTTAGCAACAAAGCAGTGCTTGAATTAGTGATCAAAAAGTTTACCAGGCTAACAATTTTTGATAAAACTACAAGGCCAGGATAAAACTAAAAACAAAAACTCAACAGAAAAGTAACACAACTTAAATTGTGATCAAAGTCATGCAGACTCCAAGACTGTGCAATGCAAGAAATGAGCATGCAGCACACAATCAAGTAGTAACGCAGAAAGACGAAATAGAATTCACCCTTTTTTTACTTCTAGTCTGCTGCAATAAAACAAAAAATTTCAAAGAGAGTTTTAAATTATGTAACAAATAGAATTTAACAATTCCCTGATAGGCAAGTCCATATAAAAATGCCCTTCACGTTAGTTTTCAAAATTTGTACTTAGTTAAAACAGACTGGAAAAACCTATAACATAAATGTTGAAATATCTAGAAATGTACATGTTCAGTAAATAGTTTTCCTATTCAATTGTCTCAGGGAACCACCAATCACTTGGAGCCTGGCTAGCTGCAGTATTAATCAATTGCTGGTTAGCTCCAAGAAGAAGCTGGTTCAGTTCTCAACACTAACAACTCTAGCATTTGTTGTTCATGGCTTCCACAAAATGACAGAAAAATGCGGTGTTTTATAAGTCTGAATTTTCATAGAATATTGGAAATTATGTTACTTCCACATATTTTGATCTAGGAAATTACAAAATGAATACTAAATTAAGATTAAAATCCTAATAACTGAAATGTTAAATTATTTTGATCTACATTAAAACTTTAAATTCTATTACACTATCATTTATCTTTTGATTTTGAGTTGAAAACATGTACAACACTGCCATTTTGTACCAGGAACAACGAGAGATAATTAATGTACACAATTTCGGTAGTCAAAGGGATAACATTTTCCATACATCTTCTAAACATCATAAACACTAGTAAATGGAACTTTTAAAATTCATAAATTTGTTTTGTCAGAATCAATATTAAGTAGAAAAATAACTAGCGGTAAACTAGTTTGATCTGCCTCGGTGTTTCTAAAGGAACAATTAATTTTAGTAATAAAAATGTAAATTCTACACCGTAAAAAAGAGAGAATACTGACGTTTCGGACGTTAGTCCTTTGTCGGAGAAACACCACTGAGTAAGTATCCTCTCTTTTTTACGATGTAGAATTTACATTTTTATTACAATATTAAGTACTAGACTGCAAACATCTTTTGATACATGTAACATTTGTTTAAGTAGGATATTGAAACCACTGAAAAAATGATAATATATGCCACTATGGTTATTTATAGGTTGCCTTATTTATTACTTTGTAATGTTCTCTTTCTGTTATTTTTTTGTGTATCTTGTAAAATATTGAATGTAAACAAATTTGTTATGTTGCAAAAAAAATGAACTTGTTTTGTTATCATAAAATCATATAAATGAGATAGAAAAGCTTTAAAACATTAAAAATTTCGTTACTGCAGTTTCACGCTTGACGTGATTATAAGTAAGTTTTCTCAACATAAAATGGTGGTAGATAGGGTATATCATTGGATACAAAAGAATTTGATGAACCTGTGTCAAGAAAACATACATGCATGCAAGCAAATTTTACAGTGAAAGGGAAGCCAGAAGACAAACTGGTAAATCTCTACCTATAGAATATGCAAAGCCCTGATGATATACCTACCCTTTTTAGGACAACTCTTGGAAATGTGCCCTGTTCCACCACAATTGTAACAAGTCTTATCTAATTACAGGTTGAAAGTACAATCAGTATAACACTCTGTAAGAGACAACAACATCCAATCACTGTACTAGATAACTAATCTCTGTTTATCCTTAATTTTGCTACTTTACAATTTTAACTTCACTTTCAGATTGGATTACCAAAAATTTTGAAATTGAAAGTTTATTGCCAATCAAGAGTAATACGAGCCTAAACAGGTTACTAGATAATCAAAGTCTTGCATCTGATACACATACCCCACTGCCACTCTGACAGCATTAATTTTTGAGCATTTTACAGGGTTGTCTAAATAAGCCGGCAACCAGCGCATTTCATCAGCTACTCTGAAAAAATGTGCCTGCTACTCTAAATGCTTGTAGCTTTATTTTCATAAAAATGAAAATGATCGAGGCAGCGACTGGGCTAAAACATGTCTTGTATGGCATCCCACTACTCTTTTGGCAACTCCTGCTACTCTAAATCTTTTTGACAACCCTGATTTTAGAACTTTAACTGTTCTTGGAAATGTAATGTACAGTATAGACTAAAACATGTAATAATGAACTTGTTGGTCTGATAAGCCTTCTTAAGTTTCAACTCAATTTCTTGCCTTTGTTTCTTCTTAAAGTTTAATGGTAATGCAGTAAGGAAACTTGTGATAAGGTGCATGCATGAAACTTCTTGCAAATGTTGTTAAACACTCAGTAAATCCCACACAATAATGAAATGAAAAATAAACTTAGGTTAGGGCCTAACATTTTGATTGATACATAACCCCTTTAAACTATTTTTTATCTGTACAATCTGTTTAAAAATAAACAATACTATAGTACTGTTGTGTAATTCCTTTTGTAATGCAAAGTGGGAATAAAATAATAGATTCTTTTAGCATTTAAGATGGGACTAATAAAGAACCTAATGATTTCTTAAATATACATCCAGAAGGCTGGAGACAAGATACATTTTGGCATAAAGTTGTACAATTTAAGTCAATCAATATTTTGACTGAAAAACCTTCACTTCAAAATTTAGCACATTGTTAATAATTGTTCACCTTTGACCCTGTTTGAAGACCAAAATTTACAATTGCAGAAAAAACTATCATTTACTACTGTAATCAAAAAGTAATAAATAATTTAATAACCAAATGCTATTGTTAATGTACAGACATACAAATTGATGCTAGACACAAAATATATAACAATACAACAATATTACAAAACTTTATGCAGTGACAATATGCAACTCCCTGCTAACACAAATGGGAAATACTGAAGGTGTGCTGGGGAGGAGAGAGGGAGTAAACATTCACAATAAAAGCAATTCGCAGCAGACTTAAAAAGTGAAGTTCAACAAAGCTCTTTTTACACTTCTCACTTAAAGAGTTGATAAAAATGTAATGCTTACACCTCTCTGACCTATAAGTTTCATAACACAGAAGTTTTAATACTTCGATAATCCCAAAAATACTATTATTATCAAAGTGGTTTTTATACAAAAATTTTTGATGTGAAACTTTTCCTTTGCTTCTTTTGTACATCAAAAGTTTGAAAACTTGTTGTCTATAATTAAAAACCCCATTTTTCTTTGTTTTCCAGAAATATGTGCAAACAAAATAACTTTCGTCGTTTCCGATCAACACCTTGATACAATTATATAAACAGATGAGCACTGAAGTGAACAAATGAGTGTATGTTGAAAAACCTCGTTCAACAAAAAACAAGGTTTGAAATACATTCAAAGTGAAATACTGATAAACAAAAATGAACATTTTCTCTATGTATCGTCAGGAGTAAGGCTACATGAAATCATTTGCATACTGATATTCGACTTGTTGCCAGGAAAGAGATTTCTATAGTTAGTAGTACCCCAAGCGCTATTAAATACACGTGCTGTCTGGTTAAACTTTAATCGTTTGAATTCGGAGTGACTTCGTTGTAAACAAACGTCTTCTTCTAGTAATCTTTTTACAATAACAAAATGAACTTTAAAGAGAAATACACAAAATAAAATTTTACTCGATTGTGCAATAACACGTTCAAGTTGCTTAGGTTGATCCACAAGTTCTTTTACAAGTGTCAATAAAAAGAAACTATCCCAGTTTATCTGTACTAAAAAACAAAAAGGGCTGTTAGAATACTCTTAGAAACAGTGCGTGAAGAAAGACGACTATTTATCAACCTACCTCCAAAATTAGCCGTTCCTCCTCTTTTAGCGGTTGTACAATCACGAGCAAAATGACCCGGCTTGCCACAATTGTAGCAACTCTTCGAAGACATGGCTCTGAGTTATCAAAAAATGAAATTTATTTTAAATGATCACAATCTTTTCACCGGCGTTCTTCTTCTACGATTATTTAAACTTTTTCGATTCACGCAAACAAACTAAAAATTATATCCGCTTACCACCAGACAACTGGTCAAATTGTACCAACATGTTCACTAAATCAAGCTGGAATCATTTTAGAAAACAACATAAAATCGTACGTTTGACTTTACCTCTTCGAAGTCTTGTATCAAAGAGATGGTAAACTCTGATACAACCAAACAACACCTCTCCTAAACTCAACTCCTAACCTCCCTTTTCTTCCCTTCTTCTTTTTCCCGTAGATTGAATTTCCACGTGTTTAAAATGGTCGAGCACTCGCTTCGCTCGGCATCATGGGCAAAGCATGAATCTTTGCGCCTGCGGTGATAAGAGCAAGCTTGTGCAAAGAATGTTTTATACAACTACGTACGTGAACTCAGCTTTCTTTCTCTGTAGTGCACTGGAAGTTTGGTGAAGCTATAAAATCCTGAGAAATGCATTTCTTGCCGCCTAGAAGGTTTGGAAATTGCGATTCAAAACTTGAATGATGTATCTCAAGTTTTTATCCAGCTCGAACAGTTTTAATGAAAGCATGCGGACTACGAATATGCATGACTCTTTTTCTAAAGTCTTTCTTTTGGGATTTGGAAAGTGAAAAGAATATGTACTCTGTACAGTAATTCATTTCATATGACAGTGGTAATGACGATATTTAAAATCTTAAATACACTCAGTCTATTTAGTATATTAAGAAAAGCTGTATAATTTTTATACTTTTTAAATCTTTGTAAAAAAACTTGGCTAAAAAATAGAATAAAAAATGTATTAAAAATTTCAACTCATGTGAATTAAATAAAATAATTCGTAAACTTTACCATAACATTACTTGAGTTTGCGGACCGACCTGTTCAGTGGACATCTTTTAGAGTTGTTTACTGCAATCAGTGTGTGGGTGGCTTTGTTTGTGTTTCAGCGCTCTATCCATCGAAATATTCTTGTTTACGCTGCGCCACAACAGCTTTAACAAGTCATGATCAGCCATTGCTGTTTCAACCATTAGGCATTAGTTCACAAAGGTCATTGTACGCATGCACGCACACTTCGCGCATGCGCTGTAGCTGATCTGCGTTTTGTGACTGAAAGCAAAAAAACGAAGCCCATTTTATAACTTGGGCATTTCTTCGAAAGCCCGAGTAAAACAACGCTAAGTGCACAGGGCCTCTTCATATACAGTACGAGCTCGGTTGACTGGGCTGACCCGCTCACCAGAACGGCTTTCGCCTTAAGCTTGGGTTCTAATGCGAAAATTCAGTCCGGTTTTCGAGATGGGAAAACGATTTATCTACTACAACTTTTGGTTCCAGAAATTACATCTTTTAAGAACGACTGCCTGATTTCTTTGACCTTTTCCATCACCTTCCTCTCTCCTTTCTTTATCTTATCCTTCGAATCTTGTTACACGTCTTCTTGATTTGGCTTTTCTTTTCTTCTGAAAGTGTGTCATAATCTGATCTGGTAAACGAGAAGCAACCACAGGCCAGAACATGATTTCTTCGTCGATATGAAGCTCATCATCTTTACTCGCAATTCCAGGTATTGAATTTGCTTGTCCGCGTCCAAATCAAGACATCTGTAGAGCATTGTTTCATTTTCATCGACCAGCCGCCGGACCAGGCCAGCCTGCGGTAGTGGTACCGTGTACAATGCACAGTCTACATCGCAACCTGAACTTTTAAAATGCATACAAAGATTACGTTAGCGGCTAATGTCTTTATGATCAGGCTTTAGGACCACGATTTCCTTCTTTGAGCTTCATAAGGTCCTTGAGGGTCGTGAGGGACTTGAGTGCCTCAAGGGTTGTGAGAGCCCTGCATGAGGGTTATCAGTGTCTTTCGGGTTGTTAGTGCCTTGAAGGTCCCGGGGATCGAACTGGGGACCTTACTGTCGGCATTAAGAGATCTTAGCTAACCATACTCCTCCTAAGTAAAACGAAGCTCAAAACTATTTTATTCATAGTTCAATGAGATTCGAACTCATAACCTCTGCAATACCGGTTCTGAGATCTCTTCAGTACTGCTATTAGAAATACAAGCCACTGAAACGTGCCTGGAAAGGTGGTCTAACAAGTATATATGTATGTTAGTACTAACTACATGTGAGACATGTGTGGATCTACACTTACTTGCCGATGATTCAATCTTATTTTTCTGTCACAAAAATCTTGGAAACTTGAAATCGATCATTAATACCAAATTATCATAAGTAGAAAACTGGCTGAACGCTAACAAACTGCCACTTAACATAGGAAAATCTAATGTTTTTCTCTATTCCATCCATCACCGTCCTATGGAACGCTGCGTTTGTTTTCAACGATATAGAAATTATAATGATTAATGATGCTCTTGACCGACACATTTCAGTCAAACGTGTCAAGAGACCTAACCAACTATACGGATAACAAAGCAGATCCTAAATTCTATAAAAACAAGGACAAGTTGTCAAAAAGGCACGAAGTTCAAATTTGCTGTAGGACTGGACACAATTTATAGGCATGCAAAAGGTCAAACAACCAACCTTATTAGAAAAGCAGAGATGTTTTTTTTTTCGTAAAAAGATTGACGAGAATAAAGGAAACCCGAATGGTGTCTGGAAAGCTTTGAAATCTGAGGCGTGACAAGTAAACATCAAGTTCGTATAAATAAAATAACTACAGAAATTGGAACTGTCAGAGACGAAGCCGTCATTGAAAACGAGATAAAAAAAAACACTTTTAAAACTGAAAAAATGGACTTCTCAGCTTTTTGTGAAAAACAAGTAACTTTGCCTACAGTGCAAAAAAAAAAAAAATCTGAAACGTTTGAAATTGTATTCGATACATAACATAAGAGATTAATCTAAAATACCAGAGGAGGTAATTTTTACCAATCAGTCTTAGACGGACCTTTCTCAGTGTAGGGAGGTAAGCATGGTCCTTGGGGAAAAACAATCGAAGCTTGGCAGTGGGCTAGCTACCTGCTTCAGTGAAAATTCCTGTGCTATAGAGAACCACAAATTGTACAAGTACTAGCGATGACTTAGATGTCCCTAGGAATTATTCAAATGCATCAATAGAGAACTTAAGCACCGGAACATTTCTTCACGACGGAGGTCTATTTTCCTTAAGTAGACTGGATGGAGAACGGCGTTTTTGGCGCTAATTTTTTACTTAAGCAGTGCGCGTATCGTAACGACGGACGTACGCAGGGTAAAAAGGCGCGAAAACTAATTCTGAAGAGCTCAGTCGTAAACAAACTTTAAATTCTAAAATTGGTTTTACATACGGCAAGAACCTGGAGCAAAAGTCAGTGTTAAAGTAATTGTAAGTAAATCACTTACTTTCAAGCATTTATTGACGATTTGTTTGGTGCTTGAAGCCATTTCTTTGATAATAAAAAAAAATGTACAGTTCCGATAGTCCAACACGGAGGCAAAAAGCAGCTTGTAGGCTTCCATGACGATCACCGCAACCGCATGACGTGTTCAGGTACGAGACATCTGCTGACAGTTTAGTTCCGGTTGGCCTCTGTGACAACAAGAACGACTGGAGGTTAAGCTCTCTAATAAATGCAGATTGAGAAACGCAGGTGCGTAGGCGCAGATTAAATCTATTCATTCTTTGGCCTTTTTGATACAGGACAAGCGACAAATGAAAAGGGTGAAAGACTAGTTGACTTGTGTTCAAGTAACAATTTTCATTTGTGCAAGACGTTTTTCAAGGGCTGCAAGATTCACAAGAAGACATAGGTCACTAAGGTGCCTGATTGATGGAAAAGAATAAAACAGATTATAGATGTATCAACAAAAGGTGGAGCTCATCTTTTAGAAATGCAAGGATTTTTAAAAGTGCGGAGATTCAAAACAAACACTTTTTTTTTACTGACAACTAAAGTCGAGTATAAATTCAAGTGATTCAGGGCGGGCTTTTTAACAGATAGCCGTATCGACACACGTAGAAATTTTCGCGCCATAAAAAACAAGTTTCTTACACTCTTTTTTTTATAAGAACGTCGAATTTTTCGACTGAGGCTGAACGTTCTTAAATATTTTCGGGATATCAGCC
>JANCMA020281886.1:0-12298 GCA_024336925.2 Zoanthus solanderi | reverse complement strand
TCTTAAAGAAGAAATTGCTCCTTGAATTTTCGCTTAACCCAGGGTTAAAGTTAACCAGCTTTTGAACAACCCAGCCCTGGCTGTTAAACTGAAAAAGCTGATCCATGGTTGCTTCTGTAAGTAGTTCTTCCAAATCCTGTTTTCACACTCCAGTGCGTTTTTTGTTTAAGCTATTGTATTTTTACAGTTCATTACTTCATTGTATTTAGCTTGCATAGTTGCATATTTGTATGTTTATATCCTAGTTAAAATTTTTTCCGCCAGTTTGCCTGACGATGTCGTCGCGATGATGACGAAACGTAGTAGCAGTTTTTTATCGTTGGTTTTTATATTAAATTGTTTACCAAAAGCAGCCTTAATCAGGAAACCCAATAACATAATACTAATAAACCAATACACAAAAAAATTATCGATATGCCAATATTATTTATTTCAATCGCGTTGCAACAAAGTTACAAGAAGTGCAATTCTTGCCGATCATTTTATTATTCTATGGCTACATAGCGAATGCTGCATTGTTTTTTTCCCATTTGTAAAGAACTAATAATGACTTACGAAAACGAAGTAGTGTACGACTACAACATGCAGGGGCTTTAGTTTGCAATCAGTGTTTATTTGATATTTGTTAAACAGTATAAAAAAATATCGACACACCGCTATTGCACCTATCACGGTATACTTTAAGAGAGGGAAGATGTAAAAAGTTTGAATCAATATGTTTTCCGGAGGGATAGAAATTTGTCTTGAAGCTCTTTTAAAATGTTTAGCCATTGGAATGCACAAAGTTTCAGTTCCAAGCAAGGTTGAACATTGCAACATTGAATTTGTTATGAAAATTTTCATGTTCCATTATCTATAGAAAGAATAAAGGTTTAGTTCTGTGCAATGATGACGTTTTACTAATAAGTGAAGAAAAAGTTGAGTATACAATGTGAAACCAAAATCATTAGAGATACTTGTCAAACTTTTGGGTAGGTAAATTTGACTGAACTGAGCAAAATTCCCATTACTAGGAAACAAAATCAATTGTACCACATCTCCCCTAACCCTTAAAAACATTGATAGGAACATAATAGGCGAATCTTTGCTGACCTCATTCTTTACAATTTGCCTCGTTAGCTTAGTGGCCCAGCCTGCTAATATGACCCGTCTCGTTACCAGCTCCAGATTTCTGGAATTGGTAACGAGAGCAATTCCACTTTTGCCACGCGCTTGGTTGCGAATTTGAGATCAGGTCACGGATAGCGTGATTCCAACAAAAAGAATAAACATTACACATTATTATTCTCACTTAACCTTATCATTCTGGAAAAAATTTATGTTGTTAATATGGTGTCTTATAAACACGCTTCTAACAACTGATTTCCCTAACTGATACAGATTCTAAGGCAGAAATAATACCTTGAAATATGGAAATATAAGTTAATCGATTAGAAGTGTTTGGGGATCGTACATGAGACGACTGATAAAATACTATCATCAGTTAAAGTTAAAATAAGATATCAATTCCTTGCAATATGTCTTCCTTAAACGAACAATTTATGCATTTCTATTTCAATAATCATTTTCGAAATTCCACAACCACTGGCCTCATAATTACTGGCTAGCTTTTAAAGACTGCTTTTCCTCGGCAGCCAATAACATAGAACCTGAGCTTTAATCGGTGAGATTTGAGAATGGAATTTTTCGCCCGACTCTCCGTCAGGTAAGGAACTAGATTTACATGCAGTTTAAAAGAGTTGAAGAGGAAAACTTGAGTTCACAAAGCAAATATGTTTAAAAATAAAAAGTGTGAAATCAACTCGATGGGGCAAATTGAGTCACAACGTTGTCTTTTGAATGAGGAAAATGAAAACTGTACACATAATCAGGCTTTGTAAAAAGTTTCCTTTAAAATAGAAATCCCATACTGGGTAATATTATCGAATATAACAGCAATTGTTGCAACGTGATATGTAAATTGGTTCAGTTTACACCTAGAAATTAACAAAATTTGTCCAACCAAACTAAACCAACAAATTCCCCAAATATTTTAAATTTTAATCTTTTCTACTTTTATAACTATATTAAACTTGCTCCTTAATAGCAAATATTATAAATTGTATAACGCTCTAACTGTTATTTCCAAAAATAATTGACTTTTGTCTCATAAATAGTACAATACTTAATATAGATCAGACTAATTTTAGAAATTTATACTTTTTGCGCAAAACCAACGCAACATTTAGAATAACAATAAATTTCCATTCTAATAAAATCTTAAATTTGGAAATGATCATTTCCCAATGCTATCAATTTCGTTATTAGTAAGTGCAAGTTGGTTAGTTATTACATTACATGGTGCAATTACAATCTTCCTAGCAAGTCACGCACATAGCTGAGAGACAACTGATCATCCACATGGGGTGGGTATACCGTCGAGGTTTCATCACCCAGCGTATAGAGTCACCAAAGGCAAGTTGCAGGGACGGATACACCGCTGAGGGGACAAGAACGAAACGTGTTGGTATGGTGACAGACACACTTTCGTATTGCCACATCAAACAGGAGATGAGATAAGAAATATTCAGTGATGATAAAACGACTACGCGGAACAAACAACAGAGATACATAGCTATTAATACAAAAAGATAGACCTATCTATTTAACAAACATATTGGTTAGAAACAGTACAATTCACAACTACACAGAAACCATCGTTTCCTACAAGTTGTTTAGTTATTTTTGACTTTCAAAATTACAAAAGTAATGCCAGACAAAAGCATAAAAAGAAGTCCAACAATATCCACGGTCTTAGCGATAACCAGAGTTACACACAGAATACGAGTTTGCAAATACAAAAACACGCAGATCACAACAAAAACAGCAAACGGCACTAAGATACATTCAGTATCAACTGCTGAAAACTAAGGAGTTTTTACTGACTATGAAACGGCAACTGGCGCCTTAAATTGCATTTGTAAGAGTCCAAATTTTATTTTCCAAACAAAAAGTTATATTGGTCTTGATCGCAAAAATATCAACTGTGCATCGTCTTGGTAAGTGGTGAAACTGAGTTTTGTCAGCCGTCTGCCAACTTCGTATTTCAGTTGTGACCGTTTGATGTTAGTGAGCACAGATTGATAGAAACTCGATCACCAATTGCTGTAACGAAGTTTAAACTCCGTACTTGCAAGGGGTGCGGAACATTTTAGGTGAAACTCAAACAGGATCAGTGCAAGGAAACAAAAACGGCATAAGCACAAACACAAAACAAACTAATCATAAACCAATTGAACTTTACAACAACAAAGAGGACCACAGTAAACTATACAGAACGACAAGTATACACAAAAGTAAACAAATAGATCAGTAAAGTGATGCAATGTGTTATGTTTCTCCAGTGGTGCATAGTATCACAGCTATGACGTCATATGTTGTGGTATGACGTCGCATGTGGTGCAGGTGCGAGTTAGGTTTAGTATCACACGGTTTATTGTTAATCACTGCGAGCGGCATCGATTCGAAAATATGTGTAACACTCAGCGTACATAGAATGTGATAGCGGTAAGATTGATCACTGATATAGCAAGCGATAGCTGTACTAACAAACACTGATTTCTAGCATATTGATAACATCTTCAACAAAAAATTCTCCTGAATAAAGTTCATACTTTTTTTACTAAACACTTTAAAGAAGCATGCAATTCATAAAGATTACTGAAACCTTGTTCTGTGTAAATAAAAAAGTTTTTCAGCCTTTGCATGTTAAATATTGTAAGCTCTGCTGCTTATAAACCTTATTACAACGGATTTCTTAAGTATACCTTCTTGGTCTGAAATAAAAATCTTCTTTTCCACACATAGAGATTTCTTAATATTTTTATTTTGGTCTACAGACCAACGCCAAAATTAACTTGAATGCGATTTAATGAGTTGTAGTGCGAGTCTCCCTTTATACTCTCACCAAAAGTTAACAATAACACAGGATCTATGCCACACTTCAAAATAGCGTTGGTAGTCCGTAGAGATGATCAAAGTAAAACGCTTTGCGTTAGCTCCGTCCTAGCAAATTTAAAATTTTGAACGATTCAAAATAAATAGTTATATTTCAAGGCCAAGTTAGGCTTTCAATAGAAATGTTGTTTAGTATGCAAGGAAATAAAATTTCTATAAGCTTTGACTAACTAAAAACTTTATTTGATAAAAACTAAACTTTGTTGCTCTGTTGATAACCAATCAAGCTTAAAGCCAGTTACTAAATGTTGAAGCGAAAAACAACTTAACGCCAGCACTAAATCATGCGAATTTGAAACTTCGCGATCTTAAAAAAGCTTTTTTTGCTAGTAATTTTTTTTTAAATCCTGAGAGGCTTAAATCCACTGATGAAGTTCAAATATGTAAGTCATGATACAATCAAGTAAACAAATTATTTGGTTTACATACCTATTATACTTTTAGCTTATTTTATTAATAACACATTCTTCAAAGAAATTTATCAAATAATTTGGATAAAACGTGCGTTTTGATTGGTCTACAAGTGTGTTTTCATAGCGCTATGAAGTACGAAAATGGCGAGAGCAATGTGGTTTGACTGTCTCAGAATTGTGTGAATTTACGGTACGCGCTTCGCATATCGTCTTTCTCTTTGTTAACAATGAAAATAATAATTTTATAAAAGAAATAAAACATGTTGTCCGTGCCTCCATAACCTGTTGAAAACCTCGGCAATGTTTGTGAGAATCCTCAAGCAGTTGAAAACCCTCGACTGCATCTCGGGTTTTCACTGATCTGCTCTCGAATTCCCCCAAACGTTCGCCTCAGATTTCACCAGGCTATGAAGGCACGGAAAACATGTTTTATTTCCTAAATGATAATTGCCGTATATATTGTGAGGAGCTAACGCTTCTAGTGATTGCCTTTCATGAAAGCAACCGAGTTAATATTATTCCCTAGTTTTATTGACATTTTGTAAATTCTTAGCATTTAAGATAAATGATACTAGATACCAGTATGGTTCATATGAGTTATTAGTGGAATTTCTGTTGTTTTTGAGACCTTTCAGTTTAATAGTTTGTTTTTCTGGATACAGGCCAAGAAAAGGAAGTTACAAGACGATTTTGACCAACTTTTGACAGGTAAGAGCAATTAGCTTAAACTGTGTGTAGTGCGGAATCTGTATGCAAAATACATGCATAATTAATTAAGCATTTCCCCCATAAGTGATTTTCAACGTCATCAGTTTACCATGAAAAAGATTGCAGCATAGTACCTAAAAATTTGATGATGTCGTTTGTGATTATTTGTAATTATTGTGTAGAATAATCTGTTTAATTTCCAAATGTCAGGACAGCAAAAATCTGATTTGCATGCGAATGCAGAAGTGACGATCTACGCACTAAAAGGTGAGTGACTTTTGCTTTGATAAGCTTAAAGTTCAGAGAATCAATGCTTTTCTAGCATGTAATTGCGTCATCAACTTTCATAATGACATAATGTCGAAAACATTTTTCTGTAAGTTTATAGTTTTTAACATTTGTGAGTAACTTGAACATTTGATGCCATTTTGATATGAATGTAGGGTCACCCAGTGATTCCACTTGCAATTCACTAAATGCTATTGTCCGACGTTTCAAAGTCACCCTGACTTTATTTTCAAGGATTAATTCAAATTAGAGGTCTTATTTATCTAGAGGTTTCATTAAGGGCCAGGCACTGGGCAAATTGACCAGCTGTGAAGATGGCTTTGCCCGGCTGCTTCCAGCATCTCAGCAACTATAGATTTATAAGTTTAATAAGGCTTTGCATAAACTTTGCCCGGGTGCCAAATCTAAATGCCCTCTTGCTCCAAACCTTAATGAAACCCCTGTTTATCATAAAAAGTACAATAGAACAACCGTTCCTAAGGTCATAAGCTTACGAGCCAAGTGGCCCATGGAGCCGATGCTTATCTTTGGTTTCTGTAGTGTAAAGCAGACGAGAGTCTTTGACTTCCCCTGGATGGAACACTAATCCATCACAGGTTAGCTCCCAGCAGACGCTGGTACTCATTTACCTACCCCGGAAGGATGGAAAGCTGAGTTAGCTTAAGCAGAAAAGAAGGCCACAATAATTTTCGAATCTCGGCAACGCCGGGGATCGAACCGGGGACCTTGTGGCTAGAAGGCAGACTGCACCAACCACCCCCGCCCTAAACTAAAACATCTGAAGATTAAAAGCTGATGTGGCATACGTCTGCAATTTCCCGCCTTCTGTTGGCAGTAGCTAACAAGCTGCAGGAGCAAATAATTTCAACTTACGCTAGTTACCATGAGAATCTGAGTACTCCGAGGTACGTTGCCGTTTGCACTGCAAATTGACTGTTCCTTCGGTACTACGAGATTATATTATTTTGCGAGTAACTCAAATGGGTCATTCCCGGGAGTACTCCCATATAACTCGAACGTTTAAACACCCAATTTTGGTAACTCAAATGACTCGGAAGTACTGCAAACGAATCTAAGTGTCGCCAGTATTAACGGGGCCAAATCTTCAGTTTATTTATTTCATCAGAACATTACACTTAACATAATGACACGCTACCCACAAACAGCAGGGCTAGTCTTGGCGGGTAGTGTGTGGACGCTAAAATATATAAAATTCTGCTTAGCAAAAACAAAAGTTCAATAAATATACAAGAAGTCAAAAATTAAATGGCAAAACAATAAAGCACAAATGAAAGCATACGATAAAAATACAGAAACGCATGACAGTGAGAAAAATACGCATATGTTATGTATACATTGTTGTTAACTGGATTTAGCTTTCCAAATATTACTGATTATTTGTCAGTCCATATTAACACAACTACCATAAACTGGAAGATTTTGAAATAATATCGTTGCTATCTTTTTCTTAAAAAAATGTTTTGGAAGATTTCTTAATTTTCCTGAGATACCATTCCAAATTTTGCATCCAATTCTTGAAAAAGAGATTTTATGTTGGTTTAGCCTAGAACAGTTTATAATAGTTACTGGCGGCTGAAGATCGGGTATTGTGATTGTGTATTTGGTAGGAAAGAGTGAACATATCAGAGAGTTCTTATGGACATCGTGCATTAAAAGAGTGGAAATCTTAACATAAAGCATTTTTATTGGCATAACATTACATGATAAAAAATATCATTATTCATTAATCACATAACCCTTTTCTGAAGTATCAATATTTTTCCAATGTACGGCACAACTTCTTAGAAATTGCATTGAAAGACTGAAACAACTCATCGCGTTCTTTTGCTCGACAACTCTTCCAAACTTTGAAAACAAATCTTAGTTATGTTTGTCTGGTCGCTATTTAAAGTTGAAGGCTAATGAAACAGGTTGTAAACAATAATGATAAACATAGCTTTGCCTAAATGCAATAACCCTTACAGCGATTTTCCTGTTCCGCTATATAGAGTGTCCCACACAAGAAACTCAGTTTTGAAGTCTTTCTAAGAAGAAATCAGACTTTAAGCATAATACCTGAACGTTAGCCAAAATTTTGCTTAGTAAGCCTTAGTTTATTGTTTTACCTATTGCCTTGATATATCCTTCCTTTGAAGTGACAGTAATATTTCCCGTTTTCACTTTGCATCGATAGAACCCTTGGTCGGCCAGTCCAACATTGATTAGGGTGAGATTCTGTCGACTGTCAAAAACCTGCAATGACACATTTCTCATTATAAGAACCGAAAATAAATCACTTACTGAAATATCAACGAAACGATGAACGTGTCACAAGCTGATTTGGCAGAATCCTGAAGAAGGCCGAGTGATACGGCTGAAACCCCGATTGTTTCATTAATATTTCAGTTAGTGAGTTATTTTCTGAACTGAACCCTAAGTATGACTTTTTATCGTTTGAATATCTAGGTATAGCAAAAAAAAAAACTAAGTGAAGTTGTTTTAAAGTGTTACCCGAGCAGTTCAGAAAACAATTGATTTGATCGGGAGCTTAATATTTGATGTCAGCGGTTGTTTATAAAATATATGATACTACAAAGAATGAAAAAAGAAAAACATGGTTAACTGTGCGGCTTTGGCTGCTAAATATACATTGACTTCAAAAAAATGTTTTTTATTACCGATTTCTTCTTTCTGTTTGTCATGCTGCCATATCTATCTTAATATCGTAACCTACATCATAAGATACCGTTGACAATCTAAATAGCGACTACGGTATTGAACCTCTTGTAGGGACTTTTCTGCGTTTCTACATTTAATTTGTCCATGTAGTTCGACTTAAATTTTAAAAAAACTTCACAGAGTTGATCTATTTAAACAAAAATAAATTAATTTTGATGTTAAGTTCTCATTTAATAGCAGTTAAGGATTCCAATGCCGTTGAAATTTGGTTTCCTTTTTCAAGCTTTCTTTTTGCAAGCACAAACGCGAACATTGGCCTATTACATCGTTGCTAATAATCATAGTACAAACTAAATCGAAATAAACGTTGTATATCGTTCCATGTAAAGGAACCCGAGACAGTCTGGGATTTCGGATTCCACGCTGTGGATTCCGGATACGAAGTACCGGATTCGGAATCCGGGGTACCGAGTTTTGGATCCTAGTAGCCAGATTCTTGATTCGAGGTACTGGACTCCGTTACTCCGGATCCGCAGTACCGGATTCTGGATCCGAGGTACTGGGTTCTGGATCCGAGGTACCGGATTCTGGATCTGTGGTACCAGATTCTGGATCCGAGGTACCGGATACGGGATCCAGGGTACCGAAATCTGGATCCGAGTAGCCGGGTTCTTGATTCGAGGTACTGGACTCCGTTACTCCGGATCTGCAGTACCGGATTCTGGATCCGAGGTACTGGGTTCTGGATCCGAGGTACCGGATTCTGGATCTGTGGTACCGGATTCTGTATCCGAGGTACCGGATACGGGATCCAGGGTACCGAGCTCTGGATCCGAGTAGCCGGGTTCTTGATTCGAGGTACTGGACTCCGTTATTCCGGATCCGCAGTACTGGATTCTGGATCCGAGGTACTGGGTTCCGTATTCCACCTCAGAGAATTCTGGACTTCAAAAGAACTGGATTCCAATTGCTGTCGGTATTCCGGATTCCAAGAGCTGGATTCTGCATTCCGAATCCATAAGCATATGCTTTTTGGATCCCAGAATCCTAATTACCTAACATAAGGCGAGCTATACAATTTGGGTGAAAGTAATGAAACCCCTAAAACTGACCAATTCCTAACAACTGTAGCTATAGGGCTTGTTTGGCATGCAACAGCGCTGCACTGGGATATTAAAAATCAAAAGTTTGAATTCTTTTAAAGTACGGTTTTACTTGGCTTCTTATGCAATTTGCGTGCACAAACGTGTCACAAAGTTAAATTCCGAGCTTGAACATATTGCGGTTCGGTCTCTTTCAACTCGCGAGTTGGTTTTTGATTTCTTTGGCCTGTTTTACAGCTGTGTTGGTCAAACATTATCCAACATTGTTTTGTGGTGTTGGACTGTGTTTGATCAGTGTTGGATTGTGTTGGATGCTGGAGTGTTCAAACGAATCCAACACCATCCAACAATGTTGGATTTCAGTACCAGGTACAAAATTATGGCGTAGTTTTGATCACGCAAACGAAAATGTTAGACAATGTCGGATGAAAAGTTTGAACAAAGTAAAACTTCATCCAACACCGTCCAACACTATCCAACATGTTTTATTGTGCTGTTCAAAGGGGCCAAACATGTTGTGTCCAACAATGTTAGATGTTTGATAATGTTTGACCAACATGTTTGGGTCTTTGTTTGCAACTAAATAAGTTAAAACGCAGTTTAATATTCGCTCTCTTTGTTGTTAGCCTTGCTATAAGTAACGTACATGTGATCCTCTGCACTGACCAAGGCTTAGCCAAGATGGCTCTGCCGAAATTAGGGGAGAGGTCAACGGCACGGTAAAAACAAAGAAGTTTAAATCAAAGGGCTCCCTGTGAATACATGGATTACGTCATTTAGCATTAAGTTTCATCTGAAAAATGCAGCGTCGTGGTTCTATTTAAGATTATTAAATTATTACAACTTTCAAATTTTCTTTTCGCCTCTACAAAAACACTTTTTCCTAAGAGGTGGAAGTTCCAAGGATACACAATGATTCCTAGCTCAGAAATTGGATCTGATTTTGTTTCTATTAATTCAAAGCACAGATCTCGTGTCATCCACTTCGAATCCGCAGTCAATATGCTTAATCGGGTTCTTATTGCAGCGTCATTCCAATCTTCAAATGTTTGGTATAATTTTAAAAACTGCTGGCCTGAGACACGAATGTTGACAAAAAGTCAAAAACTTTGGAAGCAATATCATCCTCGATCTTGTTCGAGTTTGTCGGATTAAGCTTCAGGTATCACTAAAGCTGGAAAATAATATGCGATTCTAATGCGAATCTATAAGCTATACATTAAGCTTAATAACTGTACACAAAACACAATGGCAAAACCTGATAGAAATCCACCATTTTTGATTGCTGCACGTATTTAAAGATATTCGCCCTAGTCCTAAAAGCCATGTTAACTGCCGGACCGAGAGATACATTTTAGCCCCTCACAATATCTTATCCCGCACTTCGCTACAAACGAATATACTATTTTTTACTTTATAATATATTTGATTGGAAGAGGCTACAAACACCTTCACAATTAACATTTGCCAACCACTTCCTAGTAATGTATCTCACAAATCTAACTTCTAAACTATCATAAGGCGCTAAAATTGTTTTAAAGAGAAAAAGCACTAGCAGTATGTTCTCTTTTCTGCAGAACAACTGATGTTACCTTGCCATTTTTTGTCCACTCGTAAGTCGTTTGGCCCTCTCCACTCGCAAGGCATACTAATTGCAACGTTTTCCCAACATTGGCAGGCAGGAGAGAAAGCGGCGGCGGTGGTTGAATTATCCGCGGCCCATTGTCCTTACAACTTTCTAATGGCAGCTCTTGGTTTTCTTGTAAACAAAAGTACAAGCTTTTAACAACAACACGGGAAAACAACAAGAATGACTACTACTAGTACTAGTAATACAAATAATCTAGAACAATAAATTATAAAGGATAAAATACAATAAAAGGTTTCAGGTGTGATTGAAATTTGCAGCAAGCATAAGCGAAAGCGTTCTTGGTTTTAGTGTAAAAGCAAATAACACTGGCTTTATAAAAACTCAAGTATCCATATGTTAAAATATCAAAAACATCATCTTGCATACACGAATGCTGGTAGATAGGAGCAACTTTGTTCTTAAAAGGAACAGCTTTAGGAAACGTTTACAAAACAATGCAAATATAATAAAATAATGAATGAATTGCTGTTTGTTTAGCATTACAATTGCAAATACAATGCATATTTTATAGATAAGAAAGGAAAGCATTTTACTCAGCAAAGGTAACTTAAAATCTCTATTCCTTAGACGCAGCAGAATTTCATGATTACATTATAAGAGTCTGTTTTTTGCTGATTATCCAGGTTATTTAAAAGATATGTTCACTGTACGGTCCTCATCCTACAGTCTGCGCGGTAATCATATTCTGGCCCTTCCTAACCCAAAAACAACTTACGGTCTCCACTCTTTTTCATATGTAGCTAGCAAAATATGGAAATCTCTCCCAGACACTTACATGCAGAACATTACATTTTCTACAATTAGAGCAGGAAGTCCTCAAATATGAAGCTTTTTTACAATAGATCCAGTTATATATCCCTCTGTATCCATAATATTGTGTTAAGTCTAGAAATAATAATGGTATTTTTATTGTATATTATGTTTTTTTATTTTACTTCTATTTTCTCGAAGATATTAGCTGTACAGCTACTCTGAAAATTTCATGCATAAATAAAGTATATGCATGTATGTGTGTATAGGTATCACTAAGCTTGCGTTACCTATTATTCCAAGGCTGAAAGTGCTGCCTTGTAACACTTGGAGACCTTCCACAACTGAGCTCCGGGCAAAGACACTCAGTGACTGCCACTTGGACAAGTAAACAGTAGACACGAGATTAAACGTCCAAGACGTATTAGCTTTAAGTGTTCTAACTGCAAGAGCTCCGTCTTGGTTTAGCACATCTCCGTCTACCGCGACCATGACTTCCGCTGTTCTGTTGATGGTTGATGAGAAAGCCATGACACAAGAACAACAATTAATAAAAATCATATAAAGAGACAACTTAACCCTTTCAGTGCCAGTTAGTTATCAACAACCAACTTCTCCTTATATAACACATATAAAATATGACATTTGGTGATGAGAAAACGAGAATTGATCAAACAAAGCCAACTACTGAAGATTAAAAGTCAAATTCT
>JANCMA020281784.1:0-12298 GCA_024336925.2 Zoanthus solanderi | reverse complement strand
GAATTACCCTATAATACATAGACTTTGACTGACCACGGCTCTCTATTAGACGTCGAATTACCCTATAATACTTAGACTTTGACTGACCTCGGCTCTCTATAAACATCGAATTACCCTTTATTTACCAAAGAGCTTGACGAGCCTCAACCTTCCCCTTTTCCGGTCTTATCCATATTAGAGAGCTTGATTGAGTCAAGTATTAATTTATCTTTTTCAAATTTAGGGCTCTTCAGACTATACGGGTGACAACAAAGCCAAAACAGATTCTGTGGCTGTTTCTCAATCAATATTAACGGAAACCTCCAATGGATCTGGAAATGGCAAAAACTACGAACGCTTTGAAAAAGAGCAAAATAATAACGTTAATCAAACACTCGGCTATCACAAAGAGCCATATGAAGTAGGTGGACGATATGTAGATGAAAATCACAAAACTGGAATAACAGCAACCAGCAGTGCAGATGGCCTGGAATGCAACAACAAAGATAAAGAAACCGACGAAAGTTGTGATTCTCCAAACCTCAGTGCATCAGAAGCTGAAGAGAACGAACAAACACTTCTTAAAGAAGATCACGCGACACCCGACAGAAAAGAAAGCAAAACTGCTAAAACAGAGATAAGAGATTATAGTGAGTATGAAAATATAAAAGAGAAACAAGCCGTTGAAAACGGAAATCAAGTTCTTACTGAAAAAATAACAGATCATGACGATAGCACCATAGAAAAATATGATTTTGAAAGTAAAGAAAAAACGCTCGACAAACCCCATTTGGAGGTTACGCCAGGACAAACAAAGAAAAACCAACGAATAGCAGCAGATACTAAACTGGAAGATGTAAGAGAGGAATCCATTGAAGAGAATGAAACAGAAAGCGAAGGAAAAATAGAAATGGACAAAGAAGTGCAAGAAGACGTTGATGAGTTAGAGAATCAAGAGTTGCATCAGCCGATCAATTGTGATAAAGATAAAGTTGAACTTGAAATAGATGAGCAGGATAATGATAATATGTCTAAGGAAGATAATGATATGGAACAAGATAAAGATGCTTCGATAAAAGAAAAGGAAACCGAGCAGAAATGTTACAGCGATAAAATTATGGACTTTGTCGTAAATGGAAACACGATAAATGATGAAGATCCCTTTGAAGCAGACAAGGAAGCGGGCGCAGAAAAAAGTCCAGAAGCAATGACTGAAAAAGGGCAAGAATATGAAATGAAATCTAAAGAAGAAAAAGAAAATACAATTGCAAAGACAACAAAAGTTTCACCTCAAGACCCTAATGTTTCACCTCAAGATCCTAATGTTTCACCTCAAGAGCACGAAGTGTCACCTCAAGAGCCCGAAGAGTCACCTCAAGAGCCCGAAGAGTCACCTCAAGATACCGAAGTGTCACCTCAAGAACCCGAAGTGTCATCTCAAGAACCCGGAGTGTCACCTCAATATCAAGAAGTGTCACCTCCAGATCAAGAAGCGTCACCTCAAGAACCCGAAATGTCACCTCAAGACACTGAAGTGTCACCTCAAGAACCTGGAGTGTCACCTCAAGAACCTGAAGTGTCACCTCGAGAACCCGGAGTGTCACCTCAAGAACCCGAAGTGTCACCTCAAGAACCCGAAGTGTCACTTCAAGAACCCGAAAATTCACTTCAAGACCCCGAACTGTCACCTCAAGAACCCAAAGTATCACCTCAAGAACTGGAAGTGTCACCTCAAGAAGCCGAAGTGTCACCTCAAGAACCCGAAGTGTCACCTCAAGACACCGAAGTGTCACCTCAAGACCCCGAGGTGTCACCTCAAGAACAAGAAGTGTCACTTCAAGACACCGAAGTGTCACCTCAAGAACCCGAAGTGTCATCTCAAGACACCGAAGTGTCACTTCAAGAACCCGAAGTATCACCTCAAGAACCCGAAGTGTCACCTCAAGACACCGAAGATTCACCTCAAGAATCCGAAGTGTCACCTCAAGAACCCGAAGTGTCACTTCAAGAACCCGAAGTTTCACTTCAAGAACTGGAAGTGTCACCTCAAGAACCCGAAGTGTCACCTCAAGACCCCGAAGTGTCACCTCAAGAACCCGAGGTGTCACCTCAAGAACCCGAAGTGTCACCTCAAGACCCCGAAGTGTCATCTCAAGAACAAGAAGTGTCACCTCAAGAACAAGAAGTGTCACCTCAAGAACAAAAAGTGTCACCTCAAGAACCCGAAGTGTCACCTCAAGAACCAGAAGTGTTACTTCAAGAACTCGAAATTTCACTTCAAGACCCCGAACTGTTACCTCAAGAACCCCAGGTGTCAAAGAGCGCTGTTGACAAAGATGATCATTTTAACCCTAAAGGAACCTCATTATCAGCTCGTTCCGATATTATAAATGTGGATCTTCAGACGGAACCATCTGATGTTGCCTTTGATTTGGGTTCCGAGCATTTGGATTCTGATTCACCTAGTGCTATTAATGAAGAAGAAACAGATAATATACAAGGTATTGAGGATGAGGAGGAAGAAGGAACAGAATCAGAAGTTACAAAGAAAATACAAAATGATCAAGTCTGTGACAAGGATGAGACCAATGCAAATGGACAAACAGATGACGACCAGGTAAGATGAACGGCAGATAACACACGTAAACTGATTTTTGATGGCTCGATTCCTTAGTTAATTTTTCCCCAAACGTTTTATAGTCTTTTAAAGGAGAACGGAATGCTAAAACTAACCTATTTTTTTAAATCTATTGGTATAGTAGATTAACTCTGTGAAGTAATTATAAAATTAAAGTCAAATTGCATTGAGAAATTAAGAAAACTCTCTAAGGTTTGATACCGTGGTCGCTAATGAGATTGTCAGCGGTATGGTATGACGTAGGTTAAATATGGCAGTGTGCTTCGAAATCTTGATATTTTTTGGGCAATCTATGTCTTGCGAAGTTTTTATTTTCTTTTATAGAAGCCAAAAGCCTCACAGTAACCATGTTTTTCCTCGTTTTAATAATTTTAGTATCGTAACCTACGTCATAAACAACCGCACTGACATCTCTTATTGAGCTGCCGATCAAATCTTGTCGATTCGTTACAAAACATCAACTCAAAATTTTCTGTACTGCTCGGCTAAAAGTTAAAGAAAAAACCTTCATATAGTTGTTCTACTGTGCCTAAATGTTCAAACGATGAAAAGCCAATTTTAGGGTTCAGTTCTCCTTATTTTTAACGTTTGTTCAGTAATTTTATTTAATGTTGTCGTCATCTAATATAATAGAGACCTTTAGATCCGAGGACGAGGACGAGGACGAGGACAAGATTTCAAGCGCGCGCGCGCACTTTTTCAGCAAACTCGTTGTGGAGAGGACGAGATTTCATGCAAAAGTCGTCCTCTGGAGGACGAGTTTTCTGGAAAAAGCGCACGCGCAGTTAAATCTTGTCCTCGTCCTCGTCCTGGTCCTCGGATCTAAAGGTCTCTAATGATTTTTAGTAGGACTTGAATTAAGTGGAGCACAAACCAGATACAAAGTAAAACACAGTTTAGGTACAGAGGTTTGCATGCTCAGGTGACTCAGTGCTCAGTATTTGATATTTTGGTACTGTTATATTATTTCTTTAAATGGACTGCTATCAATTCCTGGTTTTTAGCAACTGCATGCTGAAAATAATGGTTAGTGCACACAGAGCATCTAATAAAGGATCGTTTTTTAAACGTAAATCAATTTCTTTGTCTGTTCCTGGTGAACATAAAGGCACGTCTTCATGTGGGAGAAGAAGATCAGGTTAGCGCGGTTACCGCATTAATTGTAGCGTTACATGTACGTCTAAATGTCTAGTTTACCTAGCGGAGTGCGTCCACTGTGGGAAGCAATATGGTGGTACATGATTAATTCCCTCAATTCAGCAAATCCCCTCTATAACTTTGTCAAGAGCCGACTCGTTAATTCTGTGAATCTGTGTAAAATTTTAAAATTTAAGTACTTGTAAAACTGATCATATAATATAAATTATTTACGAAAGAATGATTTTATAAGCATCTATAATATAGATAGGACCTACGGGCGCTGATTGGTCCAAAACTCGAGTGCTCTCAGATGCCACCCGTGTTTTATTTCAGTTTATAAAATAATTTGGATAGTACGTGCGTTTTGATTGGTCAACAAGTGTGTTTTCATAGCGCTATGAAGCACAAAAATGACGTGAGCAATATGGTTGGATGTCTCCAAATTTGTCCAATTTAGAGTTTCATAAACGAAATTCAAGTATACACACGCGCTTCGTATATCGTCTTTCGTTTTGTTAAAGGGAACTCGGCTGTCCAACAATATTAATCTCAAATGAGAGTTTTCCTCAACTTGTGTCTACATCAGCAACTCAAATTTGATAATTCTCTGTATATAGTCACGCCAAGCGATTTGTTTTGATCATTGAACTTCGTGCGGGCCGCCATCTTGAAATGTGACGTGTTGTATTGCAGTGTCAGACTCCCACCCATTCATTGTTATTGTTTTTATCAAGAGTAGAGACTGGCGCTGCAACGCAAAGACGTCATATTTCAAAATGGCGGCCCACAGGACATTCAGTGATCAAAACAAATCACCTCGCGTAAAATATATACAGAGAATTATCATATTTTAGCTGCTGATGTTGACACAAGTTGAGAAAAACTCTTATTTGAGATATTGTTGGACAAACGAAGTTCCCTTTAAAAAGGAAAATAATAACTTTTATGTTTTATTTTTTAAACAAAATTGTAAAATCATGTTCAAACCACAAAAACACTTATAATATAAGACATTCATATTTTAAATTCGACACAGCAGAAACTGCAAAATACGCTCGCCGAGAAACCTGGAAATCGATCGCTTTTGTTTTCCGCGTTAAAAGTGAACGCAAAACTGAAGTTTTAATAATGTTAATGAAGGTAGCATGATTATAAATGTTGATTCAGTTGCGTATTCTACCTATTGATCGACTCCTGCATTTAAATATTTAATTAATTTTTATTTAGTACAACGTTATTTAATACTCTATTGTCTTTATATTTAATGTTTTCGTTTGGCTAACGGCTACACTCTGAAGAGTCGAGACGCCTCGAAACATGTAAGTTTCATTTAAAAGGTTGAAACTAAAGAATGTTACTGCAGTCAAATTTACTATTTTTCTTCTGCTAAACCACCGATTTGGATCAATAACAATTTATTCAACAAAGATGCAAAGGGTTATGACACTTTTTCTTTGCTCAGCTCAATTACCGTTACGAATTACACTCGTAAAAATCTGAAGTCAGTTTTGTTTGAGTCTGTTATCGCACATCTTTGATCAGCCAATTACAAATATAAAAGTCGTGACTCAACTCAGATTAAATTTGACGTTGATCGTTCTCACTGCTGATGCTCTTTCGTGACAGGGCGACCTATAGTTGATTTAATGCAGAAAGTTGATGAGCCAGCTCCACAGTGTGGTCAGCGGGTGCTGTGTCGACATCCATATGAAGAAGCCAAGCGTGCTTTTGTCAAACCTGCAAATGTAGAGAAACTTTATAGGACTTATTGGGAAGATGGTCAGGTAAGAAGGTCTTTGCTCACACTCTTACTATAAGTTCTATTCTCTTTTGATAGATAATAGAAAAAAAGTTGTAGGGAAAGGTATATTGATTGTCAGATAATGCGCACAGTAATTAATTTGACACCGGAAACCAAATCGAGAAGTTTAAAATTTTACGCGCCATTTTTTAAAAAAAAATCATCGTGAATTAACCAGACTATTCAGTGATCTCGTCGTGTCCAAAGCTTAAGATCTTGATCCACGTATTTATGTAATGCTAAATGTCGCATTTTAAGCACTCATTCCCATCAGTTATTGGATCTGCTACGTCACCCTTCCCCGGAAAAAACTACAAGAGTAACCTTGTGTTACACTTACGAGACTTAGCACTCAATAAACTCGAGAAACACGCCGATGATAAAAGCATTCCAACTATATACAAAGAAGGAGCAGAAATCCAATTTCACAACTCGATGACTTTTTTGGTAGTACATCATCAAACATAGTTATTAACTGGATTGGGTTTGACTGTGGGAATTATACAATAACATGTTTAAAAAAAGAAAATGTTGTTCTTCTGATTTCTGTTAAAAATATAATAGGTTAGTTTGAATGAGACAAAGAACGTGTCATCAGTTTTATTGTATAGCAATCCTACTGACTACTAACGATGTAAAAAGTGTCTTTAACTCTGGTAATGATCAAAACAACACTTAGTTGCAAAGTGGTTTAACTTTAATAATTTAATAAATAAATTTAATATCTCCTCTTTCCTTTTTCCAGTGCAGTAGGAATAGAGTGGTAAAGTGTGACGTCACAAAAATTAAAATTTGTGAACCGATGGGATTTTTGAGATCATCCGAGAGATCAAGACTAAAAATGTATCCTTGCTAAGAATCAGCATGTTAGTGCAAATTGTAGGCGAGATATTACCACAGTTATGCTCTAATGACTCCATACAAATCCTTGCAATATCTCATCACTGATTGATGGCAAAATGCTAAACTTCGGCATGGAGACATGTTTCATCTTGTTCTTTCTGAATATTACAATCAAATTAGTGATTTCACAAATCAACGTTTTGTGATGTCCTTACTTTAGTACTCTATATCCATACCAACATGGTTGGAGATGAGTACTAGGAATTGTTTACGTTAATTAAATATTTTTTAACGTCATTTTTGAAGCAGGCCAGTCATTGCTTGGATTTTAGGTCACTGGGGAGTGAATCTTCTTGGGCCAGAAGAGACAATAGAGAATATGAGTATATTAGTCCTGCTAAAGTGGACCTTATAGTCATTAGCCTGTCTGGTGGCATACTGGTGGATTACAGAATTTTTATTAAACATAGTTTGAAATGTACTTGGAATAGAGTGTACAGAAAACATGAACAAGGCTACTTGGAGCAAATGTATATTGTCAAGTGTCAATAGGTGGTATATATATATGACAAAGAGGTGCTGTGTGAGCATCAAATGATGATCTAGTGATAATGCGAATAATTCGTTTTTGTAAGACATTCAGTCTTGTGAGATTAGACTTATATTTAGAGCCCCATACAATGTTGCCATAATACAGGTATGGATAAACTATTGAGTAATATAATTGGAAGAGTGAGGTTTCAGAGATGAAATGTTTGCATTTAGATATAATTCCTATAGTTCCCGATATTTTACTGGCTACAGTGTCAATATGGACATTCCAAGTAAGATGTTTGTCAATAATTACCCCTAAATATTTGATACTTTGTACACTATCGATCTGTTCATTATTAATTTTTTTATTACTTGTTTTAAAAATGATTTTAGTTTGACTACATAATCTTCTTTTTCTGAAGGATTATCAAACGTGGGTGGATTGCAGAAATCTAGAAACAGTTGTCGGTGAAAGATATCTAACCCATGAGAGTGATGACGTTAGATGGGAACTTTATGGCAAGAGGTTAAAGGAAGAACAAAACCAGAGAAAGGAAGTTGAATCCAATACATCTAATGCAAACAAGTTCTTTCCTCAGCCCGGACACACAAATTTGAAGACCAGTATAAGTTTCTTGTAATTCATTCATTCAATAACATCATCATCACGACAAATGCTTTGATGATCTGTATATAACTGAGCTCTATACAGATCAGCTTTCATCAAACTCTTTGAACTCTTTTACAGTTATTGAAATCAGTCAAATATCTTAAGAATTTTTTTTAGCATAGCTAGATGTGTCGAACAGAATCCTAGCGAACGTTAGTTTTTTATTTCTATTTTCCGACTTTTATGCCATGAGTGTTCGATATTTAAAAGCAGTTTCTTCATCAAGAAAGCAAGATATTTGTTTTATCCCGTATTAGTAAAATATGTTTCCACATTCATCTCGAAAGATGTCAGAACTACTGAAGTTGTTATTAAACAATGTTTTCGAAACGAGGTTTCATCTTCACAACTAAAATCGAATTCACATAATTTAAAGTAATTTGTACGATGACTAACGCACATGTAAATTGTTTTTCCTGAATGAACTACTTTTAAGAATACAAAACTTTAAAACGTCTGCTATGTGTAATAAGATGCGTCAAGATGTTTTTAAAGTAGTATAGACAATTTGAAAATAAAAAAATTAAAGATATTCTCTCCTTCTGGTTTTCTTTTCATTTTTTGAAGAGGTTTTTTTTATATGAATGGCTTTACTTCCGCATTTATTTGTTTATATTTATGCGCCGAAATGTTGGGGCTGCTGTCTTTGAGCACCGTTAACCTAGGTAATTTTCTGGAGCGCTTGAACTTAGTTTTAAAAACAGAAAGCTTGTAAATTACTTTATTCATTTTATTGGTTGATATGGCGTTCTACACACGATCGGTGCCCCTAAACATTCGAAACATTCTACACTCTTATGGCAAACAGCCGCCATTACCAACTAATGTTTGGAATACGCTCAAGTCTTTTGGCATTGCAAAACAACAGAGGTTGTCGAGCAGGTATTCGACATAAGCAATTTATTTAAAGGTTTTCGTAAAGGCCTTCTTAACGAGAATACGACAACCGCGAATGAAATAACTACAGTGATACGACCAAGAATTACAGGCATGGCTGACTGCACACCTCAAAACAAAATTAGAACTCTAACTCCGTTGACTCGTATGGAACATTCTTATCGGATCATTCCTAAATGTAAAATAGTTCATTCTTGTTCGCTGGTTAAACCTGGAGCCATTCAATTAATACAAGGAGGTTTATCTAGTCAACACATCGGTCTATGTTTTATCTCAGACACATGGCTGCACAAGCGCTTGATGCAAATCTTGTTGGTCCATAGAGTTTCAGTTCACTTATGGAGAACAGAATTAAGAGAGTTGGAGGTGGAGTCGCTATTGCCAGTAGAAACGACTGGAAGATTGATATTCCATCTAATGACAATAGGTTTGCATGCTTGTCAGAAATCTGACGACTTCTACTCGAGTGATTTACGCCGGTGTTATTTACCATCCACCCGACCCGGTCTTTAATCCCGATGAACTTATGGAACATTTATCCGACGGACTCGAATCCTTACTGACTAACAACCCTGGTTGCCGAGTTATCTTGGCTGGCGATATAAATCAACCTAAACTAGACACTTTGATACATTAATTCTCATCATCTCCCTTTCGTTCAAGTACCGAACTAGTCTGTCAGTATATTTACTCTGAAATGTTTCTGGTTACCTGGCTCGATTAGCCCCACAGGTTATTCCAGGTAACCAGCACCTTCACATAATTCTCCCTTTTCTATTAAAATATATGTATACTGTAAAACACAAAAGGTGAAATAAAGTACTTGTGTAATGTCAATGCCATATTGTGATATTTCTGTGGTTCATAGATACACTATAAGCAATTGCTTACAGCTGTAAGCAATTGTGCTAACTGTACGTATCGTGTATGTGTAGCAGACCCCCACTGTAATTCAGTTATTTACTGCAAAGTGGTCGATTAAACTGATTATTATTATTATTATTATTATTATTGGGCTGCCTGTGATGAGACTATAGACCATTGAAATTAAAAAATAGAAAATTAACTAGCGGTAAACTAGTTTGTTTACCTCCGACGAAGGACTAACGTCCGAAACGTCGGTAAGTAATCTCTCTTTTTTATGGTGTAGAATTTACATTTTTATTAATAGTAAATTAAAATTAAAGTTTAAAGTATTGGCTTACAACCTAAATTTCAGAAACGTTTTTACAAAAATAAATATTTAAGTCCAACTTTTAAGTTTCAAAGGGTAAAGAAAAATATTTATAAGTAGAAAAATAAATACTACAAAGAAAAAAATTTAAAAAATTGTGCGCCCAACGTGGGGCTCGAACCCACGACCCTGAGATTAAGAGTCTCATGCTCTACCGACTGAGCCAGCCGGGCACAATTATATGCATTTCCGTGTTTAAATAATTTGATGTAACTGGAAATACGCGGAAGTTTGGGAGAATACGAAATAAGCGTAGGAAACCACTCCGATTCGCGTCGTGGCTTCCAGCTTATCAAGTGTTCTCCAAACCTCCCAAAAGTTTACATCAACAAGATGGCGACCTGAAGAGGCTGAATGTTCAGCGAAATATGTCGAGTAAGCTATCCTTTTTAATTATAGTCAAATACAGAAAATTTCAAAAACAAAAATAGAAACGTTTTTAACTTATAAAAAAGTTTTAATCCAAGTGCGTAAAAGAGTGAAAAGACGAGAGAAGATGTCTTACAATCGAGTAGTTATATCGGACCCTTTTATAGCTTTTACTAAAACATCTGAACAAGGAAACCATTTTATATTTCTTTTATAAAACAGCCAACAGAAAAAAAAGAAAATGTTCCGAAAAACTTGTAATTTGTTACGTTGATAAAGATCTGAATTCTCCCGAAAATCGTCACGATCCAATCGTATTTGCTCTATTGAGCAATGCGAATACGGCTCTAGTAGTTGTAGAGGCGACTGAAATTAATGATTTGTGTAAAAACAACCGCGTTTACAAGCAATCTTCAAGGAAAAAATGAAGTTGTAATTTTTTCCAACGTCAAATGGTAAGAAAACCAGCATAATAACACAAATACTGCTTTGGAGTTGATCACTTGATACTGGACGCAAAGGTTAAGCACGTTTAGCAAACATTTGTACTCTAGCGAAAAAGCGATAAAAGCACCAGTATTGCAGTAAAAACGACAGCGGCATTTGTCTTTTGCGAAATTGACGGCGACAAGTGGATTGCACAATGAGCGATAATCAGAAGTAATATATCAAACACGAGAGACGACAAAGTTTCATCATATTTCCAAACACTGAGAAAAGAGTTGAAAATACGACACGCAGCGGAGTATTTTTGACGAAATTCGAGGTGTTTGGAAATGTGATAAAACACTGTCTCGAGTGTTTGATATATCTTCTCAATCGAAACTATAACTAAGGAGTAAACAGAGAAATGAAACCGTAAAAATATAAGCTAATTAAGATCACATTTCCAAACCATGGTCACGGTTAGGATTTTTTTTTGTCTTAACTTGATGAATTATTAATAAGTTTGAGAAGTGACTATGTATGTCATAGTCCTTGTTTCGTAACCCCACATCATATGGTTCAGTGGTAGAGCATCCGGCGAGTGAAAGGAAGGTCATATGTTCCAATCCCAGCTGGAGCTAAAATTTTCTTCTGAGTTCCTTATCTCTGCATCAATTTATATATATCACTAAACGTATCCAGGCTTTTTTGGTCGTCGAATTAAGAAATTTCTCAAACGGATTAGTGCCTAACTGGTTTTTGAACAAGTGGACCAAAACCTATTTTCCCATTGCTTCTTAGATGCCACTACGTAGGCAAAGAATACAACACAATATTAACAAAACAAAAGTGACTTAAAAGTAACGCAACCCCTAAAAAATGTCACGTCAACAATAATTCAAGAAAGATTACTTACTGATGCAAACACTGATAGTTTTGCCTCCATGATGTCGTCGTCTGAAAACTTTCCCTCTGCTACCCATTTGACAGATTCATCAAACGCGTTCA
Organism: Zoanthus solanderi; assembly: GCA_024336925.2. NCBI lineage: Eukaryota > Metazoa > Cnidaria > Anthozoa > Zoantharia > Zoanthidae > Zoanthus > Zoanthus solanderi. The sequence goes on along the minus strand of JANCMA020281784.1, from coordinate 759 downwards.
ACGTTTCAACACTATTTGGGTCTCTAGAGGCAAAAGAAGACATTTAACAATGGGATATCAGTGTTAAGATAACTCATGTAGGCAATAAGTCTGAAAGTTAGGTAAATCAAATGAGTTAACAAGAAAACGGTTCATTATACAGACACCGATGAAATACCAGGATCAGTTTCTTCAGTGACGAAAATTTGGTATCCAGTAAAGATACCATTTTTATCTTTCACAATGTGAAGATATCAAGGTTGTCATGACTACTTCAATCTAGCCAACAGGAAATCACAACCAAATTAAATCGCTGTCCTGGTATTTCATCGGTGTCTATATAATAAACAGAATATTACATGTCCGCTTATGGATACGAATTTAATGATTCTCGTGTTCAAGTCGATATCTCACTCGTTTATAGCGCTCACTCGACAGATATCGACTTGAACACTTGAAGATAAAATTGTTATCGACGTGCTGACATCCGATATCCTCTACATAAGAAGTTATGAGCGATCTTCGCGATTATGAGCGCAATTAAAAATGATGCAAAATAGAGTTCTGAAAAAAACGTTTCATGCTTCAACGGGAATCGAACCCATGGCCAATGTTGCGGCGGAAACTTACAAAGCTGTCATAAAAAAACATCCGGTTTTAACGAAATTTGAGCCTCTTTATCTCGCTAAACCATCCGTGGTCAGCAAGGATGGTAAATCTTTGGTGAAATCTTCTAATCATTCTTATTATTCTATCAGCAAACTTCAAAGGAACCCCCCC
>JANCMA020281681.1:0-12298 GCA_024336925.2 Zoanthus solanderi | reverse complement strand
AATCATTATTCGACATCCGAGTATATTTAAAATATATTGTTTTACTAATTTTATTACTAAAATTTGTTTCACTTCCACTTGTCGCGTGATCAGTGTTGTACCAAATTCATCATTTACGCAGGTAGTTGAACAGCTTCTTCAGACAAATAAAACTGAGAGGATGGAAGCAGTGGCCATTGTCGGTAGTGACGAACGAATGAACGACAATGTTCTTCCAAAAGCTCGACGAGCAGTTTGCACGTTCATTAAAAAAGTGATTTTGACTGAGAAATCGAGGTCAACTTCAGTCGCGACACAAACCACGGCGGTAAATAGAGATAAAACACAACGCGTGTACCTAACTGGCAGCCACTTTCCTAAGTAAAGGAAAACAAAATTCTAGATTCTACTCTTTTTTAGTTTTCCTATTATTTTGGAAATTAAACTTCCTTAATTTGTTTTTCGTTTTCCCACGACTTTGAAAAATCATATTTAAGCTTTTGCTTTTTTTTTGTTCTTTTATCTTACTTTGACATCAAAACGGAAAAGTCAAAGCATTAAATTGTACTGCAACAAGGCTGTTTTAGAGGAAATTTAATAATCCGACGGCTAAAAACTATTCTGACGAGGGCTTTGTCATAAGTTTATCGATTAATTACAAGGTAGACCTAGTCGACGTAATCAAGAAGCTAAAAAACGAAATTTTGTTTTCCTGTTTATTGGAAAACAGTTGTCACAACACGCATTAAAATACTTTACAATGCATAACATCAAACAGTCTAAATGCTTACAAAAAACATTTTTGCTTATTGAACATCCAGGCATCTTTCTTTCCCTTGTTACTATTTGCAATGAAGTTCTATTGCTTGTTTGAGCTGGTATTTTCCTCCCTCCGGAACAGAAACTTACAAAATAATACGAAGTGGCTATATGAGCGGTAGCCGCTCAAAGGTCTTCAATAGACTAAATGAGCGGTAGGAGTCAAATTTCTCCTAAATCACGCAACAACTAAATCTTACAAAACTAAGACTATTCTTGTTTTCTTTACAATACTAGAACCGATACAGATTGTTTTAAAAATTGCCTGTTTATGTATAGCCACTTAAAATATCTTATGAATATTTATTAAGTTAATATACTTTGTTTTCGAGACTACAATCTACTCTGTACGTTATTCTAAGAACAATTTAAAAACATCTTTTTAAGATTGAAAAGAAGAACTCATCTACCAGTTGCATCCGAGTTACAACTAGGGTGAAAAGTGTGCAAACCGAAGCTGCGTTCGACTTCAAGCCCGAGTCTCAAAACACCAACGGTAAATAGTACCTAGTAACTTCAACTTTCCATCGGGACTGCGGTCAAATATTTAACATAAATTATAGTAATCTGTGAATTGAGAATCAGCAAGTTAAATTTCACAGCCTCATTTATTTCCTTTCTTTTTATTCATTAGCTGTAAAAGCTCCTCACCTGCAAACACAACGTTTCAATGTATCCTGCACAACAGCTCCAGACGTGAAACCAATCAAAGACAAAGAAGTAGAATCTGATGTGGACAATGAACTGAGTAGTGATGATGAAAGTGAAAGTGATTGTGACGATGAATGGTTTGTTCCAATCTTTATTATTTTTACAAATTTCACATAATAATAATATTAATAATAATAATAATAATAATGATGATGATGATAATTAATAATATAATAATAATAACAATCTTTATTTCATCTTGTATTCCCAAATTCTATGACATTAAAATAATTAAAAAGACACTAACATCATTCTTGTTAAAAAAGAGTTTTAAGAACTTCAGCTAAATTGATAAGAATGGTTTAAATATATATAAAAAAAGTAAAATTAATTTATATCAGAAGTTATTACAGGAGTAAAATTGAAATATTAGTATGGTAATGATAATAACAATAATAATAATAATAATAATAACAATAATAATAATAATAATAATAATAATAATACTGTCACTTCAGAACAAACAATGCCAGTTTACATCGAAATATATTATCTGGCATAGTTGATAGAATTAAATTTATATTAGAACTTATTAAAGCCTAAGATTTAGAAAATTTAATTACAATGTTTAAATCTTATTTTTAAAAGTAATAAAATATTTACATAGCAGAATATCAGCTGTACCAACAAATTGTACCCCTAATTTTGTATCATTTCAATACAGGAGTCTGCAACCAGCAATTCCCCAGATCATGATATTTTATAATTGGGAAGTGGAGTAACAGGGCAATCACACACTTTTCCAACTTTACAGGTTAACTGATATTTTTTTACCTAAAATAATTCCAATGTAACTTTTGTACAGGGTACCTGATGATGAGGACTGGGAGGAAATGGAGGAAACGCTCAGTGGGACCCAAGAGGACAAGCCTTTTGGCCGAAAATTCATTGTATTCGAAAGTGAACTTCTAAAGCTATTCAAACAATGTCCTGTCTGCTCAATGGCATGCATACCATCCGTGAAACAGTTAATTGGGACAATGGTTACGATAACATGTGAGTGCATAAATGGTCATCGACAAAGCTGGAATAGTCAACCTTGTAGTGGAGCGATGCCCTGGGGAAATCTTTTATGTGCAGCAGGGATTCTTCTGACTGGCAGCAACCCATCAAGAGCAATCAATTTCCTTAAACAAACCGGTATAGCTTCAATCTCAATACGAACATACAATTTAATGCAGAGGCTCTATTTGGTTCCATCTGTAATCAGTGTGTGGGAAAGACATCAACAAAGTCTATTCCAAGAACTTAAAGGGAAAGAACTTGTGCTTGGTGGTGATGCAAGGTGTGATTCACCTGGACACTCGGCAAAATATGGCACCTACCACCTGGTTGAACTAACATCTCGAAAAGTTGTGTGTATGGAACTAGTTCAGGTTTGTACAAATTCATTGACAATTAATTGAAGACTGTTTGAATATGTAGAAACTAAAGAAATACACATTGTGGGATATCTGTGGGATATGTCCCAAAAATGCTGCAATGGGGTACATACTCTAATTAATAACACTGCCTCGAACTATACGGTTGACAATTTTAAAGTAAAAAAGTTTTTTTGGTTTTTTAGAATTTTATCTTTCTATCTTAACGTCACTGTAAATAGAATTTTAAAGCATTTTAACATCACGGCTAGTTCTAGTATAATTAGTTTTCAGAGGGCCACTAGGGAGAATACTGTAATAGTAATTGGTGTCACCCTCGTTAAGTAAATTTTAGTTTTTTATAAATATGACCAGGGCAGTTAACGAGGAGCCATTAAATGTTCTTATTCATTGTTTGATTTTCAGAGCAATGAGGTAAAAAACTCTTATTCTATGGAACTCGAGGGATTGAAAAGATGCTTGGCTGTGTTAAAAGACAACAAACTAAGTTACACAAAGTTAATAACCGACAGGCATGCTGGTGTCAAAAAGTTTATGCGAGAAGAAGAAAAAAAACCCCATGAATTTGATTGTTGGCATTTGTCTGGGAGTAAGTAGCTAAACATTGGAAATTTTCTTTAGGGTTAATTATAACTTTACCAGAAACAGATAAAGATACTTTAGTATAAATTTCCACATTTCAAATTTTAGACAATTTCCTTTCTACACTCAACCCTGCAACCAAGTATTAAAAATGGCAACTCATGCTATTTCTAAAATTCTAAATAAAGCCTTATGAACTCTATCCTGTTTGGCTCCTGAATTGTGACAGTTTTTCTATTTCAGCCACTACTTCATTAGGGAAAACAAAATAGTTTACCTTGGTGCATTGATTTTATATACTTCAAAAGTGGCTGTTTTGACACAAAGAAAATTTTCTTTGAATATGAAACAACTAATATATTTTACCATTACTTACTAAGATGTAAAGAAGAAAATAGATGCAATTGCAAAGAAGAAAACGTGTGCTGTCCTAAAAGACTGGAGACAGAGCATTTCTAATCACTTGTATTGGTGTGCAGCTAGTGCCGGTGGTGATGGCGAATTAATTAAGGCAAAATGGCTCTCCCTCCTGAATCATATTACCAATGTTCACAATGGTCATGGAGAAAAATTCCCAAACTGCGAACATGGTCCCTTGGAAGATGACGATCGCGCCTGGCTCCAACGAGGTTTTTTTCCATGCCTTCTTATTATCCTAATGATGTTGATACATATTGTTACATAATTTTTTATCACTTTCAAAAGAGCTAGTTTAGAGTAACTAAGGGAAACTTACAAACCTTATTTTAAACTTTAAAGGATCTAAAGCCTTTAAAGAACTGCACAAGGTGGTGACAAGGCCCCTCCTTCTTAAGGATATAATGCAACTGTCATCCATGGAGCAAACATCACTGGTGGAAGTGTTACACAAGATAGATATTTACTTCGCTCCTAAACACACACATTTCTTTTACCTTCCAATGAAAGCAAGGTAAGTAACAAACTTTCACTGGAATCCATTATTCCTTTACTCTTGAAAGGTTAATACATAGCAGCCTTTTTAAGTTCTTTCAAGAATAATTCTACTTGTAATTCTTTAAACAAATCTACAGAATAACCTTTTAACTTCCAAATACTAACAATTGTTTGTCCCCTTCTAACACAGAAATGTTTGTACTTTTATGGGAGTCATTTATTGTAATCATCTTTGGCTTCCATCCCTAATTTTCCAGCTGCTGGGGCTAGAAGTGATGAGTTGCCTCCACTGTTTTATATCCTCTGCCATATCTTCTGTGATGTTCGGCTTCTTCATGTCTTTTTCCACTACCATACTTCAGGTCTTCTTTGGCCTACCTACTAGCCTTCTCCCTTCCACTTCCAGCTCCATCTCCTAAGTATGCTTTTCTCATCTGTACGTAATACATTCACTGACTGAGAAAAACAAAATTTCAGGAGTTTTCAAGAAATTTCAGGAGCAGGGAGCAAAATAAAAAAAATATTTTCTTACACAACTGCATGTTTTACATTGCTACAGGCTTATGATTGCTGCACTCCATTTCAACGAAAACAGTAACAAGTTACAACGGGTTATAAAATGTGGTGAGAGAGCTAATGAACAACAGTGGCAACTTACCTATCCAAAGTATAAGAAAGGTGAAGCGGTCGCAAAACCTGTGAAAGACACCCCAACTTTTGGTACATATGTTTACTATCTTTCAGCTAAACCCTAAACCTGTTCAGGGCTGGAAATAAGTGGCGGTCATCGGACACTGACCGACGAAAATTTGCTAATGTCCGACGAAATTCAAACTTTGGTCGGACATGATGTCCGGACAATTTTTGATCGTAAATGAAATCACTGAAAATAAATATTGCGCTTGATAAACTGTGCCAATGACAATGAAGTGATGAAGTTGATGATGAGGCAGGAGATGTTTTACAATATTGTTGAGTTACTCCATAACATTTTATAGCCCATTTCGTTTATTTCTGAGTACCTGTTCTACCATATTTAAATGACTACTGAATAAGTCACTTTTTGTCAAGCACTGAAACGTTGGAGTAACAGCAGTAATTTTGTTTCGGTCAGAAAGGTTGTTAACTTCAAAGGAAGACTTTTATGTTGATGTTTCTTGTCAAACCGCCTATATATTACTCTCTATTATTGGTATTACAAGCAACAGAAATGCGAAAAAATTGCAAGGAAAAAAAGTGATGGCTCGGTAATTGAAAGATAATTAAAGTCAACCTTTTGTTTCAGGTTATGTCCGACCAAAATTTTACTTTGTCCGACCAAGATGTGGTTTTAGTAGGGCATATGTCCTTTCAAGTGCAAAGAATTATTTCCAGCCCTGCTGTTTGAAGCACAAACATGCATTCACTATTTTACAATTAGAGTTTTAAAAAACTGTAAGCTTAAGTTACAAGCTTACACTTGCAAATTTACAAGCAAGCTTCCTCCCCCCTCCCCCATCCTACTTTCCTTTAGAGCAAACAAAGAAACAATGCCAAAGTTTGGGACTAATTCAAATAAAAAGTCACTACATACAAAATAGCAATTCAAAAATGTAATTAAAGCTTTTTTTAATTTTAACTTGTCAAACAAAGTCAATCTATTCATCAGAGGATACATCTCAATAAGTTAAGTGTTAACAAAAATATAATTATCTGCAATTTCAGGTTACATCAAGCAACTGTTGGATGAGTTGATTGACAGGAGGCAGCACCTACCGACCTACAAAGCAGCCATCGCTGATGTTGAAGAGCTAGTGAAAAGTGCCCCCAAACCACTCACAACCCAGTTTCAAAAATTCAGCAAAAAAGATGTGGTCTCTAAAATGCAATCCAGATTCAACAAAGCCGACAATCTTGTAGTGCTAGTGTGAAACAATTCAGTCAAAATCAACGACTTTAACACATACTTGATAAAAACTAGAAGTTTCTGAAAGAAAGGGAAGTGCTGCGACAGTTAGAAATAAGTTTATCGAGGAAGGACGTTCGTTGCTCTAAGCGAGCTCAAAATCCAGCAAAATTGGTCTAAAACTCTTTTTAAAACCTCCTTGAACACTCTTTGAAAGCTGTGGTAGCTTGTCCCAAGAAACTGACGAATAAACATTATGCCAAACTTACCAAATTTGAGATAGAAATCCGCAATAATCCACAATAATCCGCAATTCCTAGCTGACCATGAGTTGAGGTGAAGTAAACTGCATTCCAGTCTCTCGCGGCCTTGTCTTTTGAAATCGAGGCTCGAGCACAAGACACCAAATTTTTCACAGCATATAATCGTACCGCGCATGCTCGGGATTGCAAGGTCAAGTAGATTAGTTTCGCTGCTCCTTCGTCGCAGCAACAACTGTTATAAGCCTTGACATAAAGTTTGCTTGAAATGCTTTCATACAGGGCATACACCCACTCAACTAATATTTTGGAACATAATCAGTCATGTTCCCTTTGCAAAGAACTGTAATTATTATGTAATGCTTGGATCGGCAGTTAAATCATTTCATTCAGCAAAGTCTTAAATTTATTATTTTTTGCAGCCATACCCTCATAAAATTAGAGTCAGTCAGTTTGCCCTTTATATTACTCATTCACTTATAAAGCATAGGTTGAAATGCAAGAAGACATGGTATCCAGCTAGTTATAATTTAACTCTTTTTAGGAAGGATAAGATAAGGCTCTTTAAAAATATGGCAACAGAAACAAACCAAAGGATTAAAACATGTAGCAATAAAGTGTGAGTTATATATTACTGCAAACATAGTTTTCAACAATTTTTGAACTAAATGATTTAACTGCCGATCCAAGCATTACATAATAATTACAGTTCTTTGCAAAGAGAACATGACTGCTTGTGTTCCAAAATATTTGAGTGGGTGTATGCCCTGTATGAAAGCATTTCAAGCAAAACAGAGCACAACATTCAGTATGCATATTCAAATCCTTGATACACCCCATCTTCAGAAGGAAAATGTTCTCTTATTTTCCAAACTGCACACGAGGGAAGAGGGATTCTCAACTTTCGACCAACTCTCTTGTGAATCCAATATGTCCATTGTCTATATGAAACATATCTGTACGTGCTAAAATCAAAGAATAGAACTTTTTATTAAAAAAAGTGAAAATTTAATATTCCACTATGTAGTTCCAGATCGGTATTCCCAAAAAACTTAACCGAGAGCTTAATTTTAAATCTTTAGTAATTTACTAGCTAACTGAATTTTAGCTGAACTTCAAGTTAAAAAAAACTAACATATATGAAATCATTATATATTAAATGGATTTTTCACAGTATGATGAAAATTACACATTCGTTTCACAATTTTAAAATTGTGAAGATAAATCAAAAACACCAAGGTATTTAGTAACAGTACAGATCAGTTTAACTACTGGAAATTACATTGTTAAAGGTGAAATATACAATCAGTTCAACAGACAACACATGTTCCAGAAGTCAAGCTATACAAAAATAAAAAATAACATACTCATTCAGTGGTTGATCATCAATTGGGCCTTCTTGTTGTAAATAACAATTAAAGGCAGTTTCGATTACCGCCTTATTAGTACAAACCGCAAGAAAGTCTTCGCTTTCTGTGATACACTGAATCGAAGCGCCCATTTTGGCAACTACTTTATTCATTTCTTGGCAACATATGCTCTCTCTGCCGGTTGTCATTGACCTACACAGACCACAGGAACACCTGAAACAAGGAAACACGTATTTAAAAATACTTAAAGCCCTTTTAGCCGCAGCTCATTCTGACATAACTTATAAGCTGTTTGAATTCACGAATTTAAGAAATGTCTTCCTTACGACGCGCCATCTTGTTAAAACAAAACATTTTAAAATCCGTAGGAAATATAATTTATAGTTAGTTAAAAAATGCAGCTTTCAAAACAAACTACGTAACCAAAACCACTCACCAATCAGTGTTCCCAATCCTTTCACGATTTGGTTCTACGCTGAGTTGCTCTGATGTTTCACTTTCGCTACTTGAACTCTCGTCGCTTTGCAATTCTGTTGTTTGAGCTCGTGGTTCGCCAGATCTCCTAGGTTCGAATTGGTACGGCCTGATTTGCCTCCAGGCACCATAATCTATATCCTCAAGTTCCGGAATTTCGAATCTAAATCCCGAAGAAGCCATTTCGGATTCAAAAACGATAAAAATGTTCAAGTATAAAAATGTTCAAGATTTGCGTGTTGTATCTCAAGCTCGAGCTGTTTTGAAATCTCGCATCGCCAATTGTGACGTCACACACCAAATGCGGTCATCCGAAACGAAACCTCACCAACTTCGGAAAACTTCGGGAGTGTTGGTATAAACGTGCTTATTTCATAGCGACAATTTAAAATATCACCATCAAAGTTTGTATAATTCATAGTTAGGTCATTTTTGACAATTTAATTCATAAAAGTAATCTTGTTGCATTTCACCTTTAACATTTTTTTGGTGGGAAATTGGAAGTACGAAACTTTTGACCCGTCTTCCTCCCGATAACCTTTGTTGATGCATTCTGGAACGCAGCAATGCGTGGGCATCTCTAAAGTACAGTATACTAAACACTAAGTGACCTTAATAGACCAGTTTCGCATTCGTAGTTGCCGCTGATTTAAATGACTGCAGATTCCTTTTGCACAGTGTTAGCCTCAGTATGAAGTTAAATATTCCTAAATGCCAATGTAGTTTTACACTTCTTACAACTGCGTGTATTGTTGAAGGTGTGACCTCTAGCTCTCTTGCACTAATATTTTTGAATATTTAACAACAAAACGAGGTTAACACTGTGCAAAAGGAATCTGCAGTCATTTAAATCAGCGGCAACTAAGAATGCGAAACTGGTCTATTGACGATAGTGTCTTCGCACAAAAGCAAAACTTGACCTAAAGCTTCTTTACACGCTTTGTTTACGGTTTGCAAGAGGCCTTTGTGGCCTCGTTTGCATGCAAAATCGTTTCCAGGTCCGCGCCCCGTCCATCATTATGAAAGTCGTGTATGCCAGATGCCATACTGATCGATTCCTTCACAATTTGTTCCGATTTGGAAAGCCATTTCAATTTTCAAATTTCACGTTTATACTATCTCTTCGAAAGATGGTTGCAAATGGCACTTTGTGGACGCGAACGCTGCTATTTGCTGGATCTCCAAAACGTCTCCATAACAACGGCAGCTATACTCTAGTGCGCGTGCATGTGACGTAGGAATATAGATTTTTGAATATCTAATTAGTGACACACTTTGTCCGCCGTGAAGCCGTAATGAATTTGTATTTTGCTTAAAAATTGGAACACAGGATCGTGGCCCTGGAGCGAATAGAATGGACAGAAACTGCAGAGACGGAAATCATGAAAGTCCTAACTATAGAGTACACGAGTTCAGATGAGAGTGTTATGTCTGAAGACGAGGAAAATGGGGGTGCATTTGTAAGCCGCTATGAAGTTAAGCGTCTGCCATGGGAAAGGTCACGGCTTACAAATGTTAAAAAACAGCTGAATAAAACATATCGCTTATCTTTGACCAAGAGGGTGCGTAATGCCACCATTACGCGTACAGAGCATGCGACACCATCAAGTCGGCCCCCTCCAGAAGATCCAGTGCAGTGGGCTGTTAGAAGTTCATCTCAGAGGTCGCTGATGAATAGTGTATCAACCTCTTCTGGCGAGAGCTGAATTCAACTCGAGTTCGCAGCCCAGATCAACGAGTACTCCAGTAGGATCAACTCCGGTACCAAGATCTAGGGCACGTTCGTCCCTGACTTATTGAGACTCGGGTTAATAGCCCAAAAAAACTTAAAACGCTTGCGTTTTTTATATAATTATGTATATATGTCGTAGGGTTTTTTTTTCAGTTTATTTTTAAAATGACCTAGGTTATTTTTTTCAACCTAGGTTATTTCCATTCGTTCTATCTTGTGAGAGTCAGCTTAGAGTTCAAGTCGGCATTTGGTTTTGGATATTGTAGAACTATTGAGGATTAGGGTTGGGGTTAGGGTGAGGGTTAGGGTGAGGGTGAGGGTGAGGGTTAGGGATAGGATTAGGAATAGGATAGCTTTCAGCCACAGTTTTTTATTAATAGATCATTAACATGTTTATTTCTCTAACATTTCACTCTTTATTAATCACTTATTAATAACATATACAATTGCCCAGCAAGCATTTTACTGAAACACCATAAACATATTCAGTGTTAAATCTCAGCTCTGCAGAATGTTCGATTCACTTCTGTTCTTTTCAGTGGATGTTCCTGTATCGTCCTATTCATCAAAATACACAGATTTAGTCTGCTACTTGCTCACCAAATCTTCTAACAAAAACTAATTTGTCAACAACGAAAAAAAGAATATGTTAAAATATGCTCTATTAAATACAAGTTTTCAATCCTCACCAGCCTTTTTGCAAGCGGTAGAAAATTTAATTTCTTTTGAATGATCAAACTTCACATTTGTATCACTACATTTGTTTAATCTGTTGAAAGCAATTTGGGTGTCAATCTTACCGTACATAGTTACAACCGTAGCATAGGTATTTTGGACACTGATAATTTTGCCAATCAAAACATTTGGATGTAAAGGTGAGCTCTTGTCAACCTTGTCGATTTTGATTGAAACGACTTCATTTATATTATAAGCTGAAGTCTTAGGGCGAGCACTTCGCAATTTTTCACTCTAGTCGCGTTGCTTTTCATTTAATATCTGCCTTCTGTTTTTTCCGTTGCGGTTCTTCTTCGTTTTCTTCATTTCTTCTCTTAATGGTAGTTCTCTCTGCTGTGGGTTCCTTTTTCGGATCAATTGCAAACACCGCTTTGTACGGCGAAGTGTTTGTCGCTCGACTAACAGAGATATTTTTCTTGTATGCTGCCTCATTTAAAATTGAACACCAAGTGTTCTTTGCTTGACTTTCTTCTTTCAGTATGTTTGTAATGTTTTCTTTAACTATCTTGCTATGCCGTTCTACCAGGCCTTGTGTCGTTGGAGTTCGCGGTGCTCCATGAACTTGCTTTATTATATTTTGTTGAATGGGCTTCAGATAGCGTTCTGAAAATGTCTTGCTTCGGGATAACTAACTTGCCGCCATTCGTAACTATCTTTCCGTGTCGCAAGCCCCAGCGCTTTCGTATTATGGTTGCTACCTTATTCTTGGAAATTGTATCTGTAGATTCACCGTTTTCACTCAAAGAAAACCATTCCTTGGCATCGTCGTAAAATTGGTCACTAAGAAAGACAGTCAGATCAGATGTTCCTTTCTTCGAATCCTTCAGTGCTTTAACCTTTTCATGCAATACATCTTCATCCACACAATTCTCCATCATGCAGTTAAAAAGCGACTGTTCGATTGAAAACTGATTTTTCTATATCTTTAAATAACAAGTGAGTGCATCAAGGGGATTACATAGGAATGCTTTCCTGTTTTCTTTTATCTTAAAAGAAAAAGCTGTCTTTTGCTTTTGTGTTCGAAGTCAAACAAAACAATAAAGCGTTGGCATGCTTCCATAGTAATTATATCGGAGGTGAGGGAGACTCGGTACTAGCTTTATATTATAATAAAATAATGACGATGGCTGGCATCGCAGTTGTCACAGTTGCCCAGTGGCAAGGATGGTGGACTATAGAACTGTTCAACTCACAACGGCGAGGGTTCGAATCCTACCGTGGACAACCCAGGTATGATATTTGTGAAAGGCACTTTTGTCACGTAAAATAGGGCACTTTTGTCACGTAAAATAGGGCACTTTTGCAACATTCAGGCATTTTTGTCACGTTGCATGGGGCACTTTTGTAACGTTAGGGCATTTTTGTCACGCTGCTATTGCACTATTGCAACCTAAGGGGCAGTTTTGCAACGTGAAGGCGGGCACTTTGGCAACATGGTCAAAAAGCTTTTTTTT